>JAXGGA010001417.1:0-154394 GCA_038373865.1 Uloborus plumipes
CTCCAAAAATTTGATTTTATAAAACGGAGCTAATGATTTTGTTAAAGGATGGTTTCAACATGTTTTGATATAGTAATGATTCTACTCTTCCGGATTTATTTTATAAAGCGACTGATTTTATAATTCAGTGATTTTATTAGTGGCGGGCACTGTACCTGAAAAAGAGCTACATATTGTTATTATCAAAGTTCAGCTAATCAGAGCAGCAGTATAAATGATAGGTTGCCATAATATAGCTGATTTTTATGAGCCTTTCTCAATGTCCCACTGTACCCTATTCCTTATACCATTTGCGTCCGACAAAGGGCACAGTGGGAGAACTTGAGAGTCTTTCAAAAATCTTTTTTTTTTTAAAGAAGATGACAAGAAAAAATTTTGTAGGAAATTACAATGGCAGCTAAAGAGTTCCATGAGAATGTTCTGAAATTAAAATTGCTTTAAAAATAAAATTAAAGAAATTATTACAAAAGAAATAAAAACTCCCACAGTGCCAAATGGCAAAACTTCAAGCTCTTGCTCACATAAAAAAAATGTTGCTCATTGCTCACATATTTGTTA
The DNA here is from genome assembly GCA_038373865.1 of Uloborus plumipes. Lineage (NCBI taxonomy): Eukaryota > Metazoa > Arthropoda > Arachnida > Araneae > Uloboridae > Uloborus > Uloborus plumipes. Next base: position 559 of record JAXGGA010001417.1, read on the forward strand.
TGTTTTGATGAATTTGGAACACTGTTTACTTAATTGTATTTATTGAAATTCACTTGATGTTTTTTTAATAAAAACTAAGCTATCTAAAGTCATATAACGTTATTTATATACACAATGTTTGGTAAATGAATTTGTAGATTCAACTTTTGTCAATCTTTTTGTTTGAGAGACTTTTAGCAAGAGATTATTTTATTTTGCTGTTCAGTCTGTCCGATTTGCTTTAACAAGTTACGAAAAAAAATGCTTACCGTTTCCATTATTTAAAAAAAAAATGTTCAATATTTGAATTAGCTGAATACTTATTTCTCTCTCTCGCAGCAGCATCCTTCACCATTCTTATTTATTTTACTTGTTTATTGTAAATTCTGTAGTTGGTTGGTATTATATTTGCATTCTTTAGGGTGGAATGTTTGGAAAAAATCCTTTACATTCATGCGAGAAATTAGTTCAATTATTCTTTCTAAAATCTGCAACGCTATCATCATCTTTTAATAAATTTAAAAAGCGAGGTTTGTTGCATTTCGCCCCCAGTTTTATCCCAGCAGTAATTTCTACTTTTCCTACATCTGAAAGTCTGTCTGAAAACAAAGACAAACTAACCAATTTACCAGAACGATAACACAAGTGATTTTCTAATATTGTCCTTGTTGCTATTTCAATTTCTGGATTGATTGTTTCATATATTTTAATTTTTTTCCTCAGTTCAGGCAATTTCTAGTTTTAGCAGCAAGTGAAACTTCTAATCACACTTTGCTGTATAAAGGAGCATTGAACTGTATAAATTGTTATCTAGGTGTGTTCTCTGGTTAATTAAATGAAATACGTTTTGTTGATCTCAGACCTAAAATATTTTGAAGGTATATAAGAAATTAGCTATCAACTGAGTATTGTGAATAGCACCAGCCATTATCCAATGAATTTCCTTAGGTGGTTACCCAAAATGACTCATAGCAACTTTATTACCTCTATATAATCATCTCAAAAAAATCTAAATTCTTACCTGCAGAACAAATTGAGACATTTTTCTAAACCTTGAATGATTGATAGATCGATATTTTCCAAATTATTAATTTTGGCTGTTGAAATATTGAAAAAATATTAACCTATTTATGCCCAAGTTTTTTTAAACTCTTTTTTTCATTTTTTATCTGCTTAAAACTCTTACTTGAAACGATTCAAATATATTTGAGGCGTCAAATAGATCACCGTTGCCATGTTTATTAAATAATTCAATGTCCTGTTTATGGGACACTGGGCATATATGTGAGCAAAATGCGACTATACGTGACATTTTCACAGGTGCAAATCATTAATGATTTCTGATGATTAAGCTAAACAAAATGTGTCAAATCTTTTAAATTAAATTTATTTTATTATTTTTACATAATTTCTACTGAATAATAATAAACTTTTTTGCATGGAATTGTTGATTTGGACATTTACCATGGAGGCTTACGTTACATAGTTTGCATTTTCGTGTTGTTTTACCTGGACATCATTTTTTTGGACAATAATTGTGACCAACTCGGTGAAACTTCATTTCATTGCTCACACACTTACTGATTTAGTAGAATCGGTTGTTCTCCCAGGTTTTGTGGTACCGCTTCAAATCGTTTGAGATAGAACAGAGAAATGCAGCGGCGAAATTCCGATTAATCCATGTGCTCTTCTTTTTTCGATATCTTTAGGTGGAGGAGCCAAGCATTTTTAATTGATACATGACATAAGAAACATACCATAAGACCCGTTTATATGGCAGGGGTCTACAGACATCACAACATACATTCACACAGAGAAAGGACAGAAGAGAGAAAGTACATCCTTGCCCGAGTCGAGATTCGAACCCGGAATCATGCCATCCGAGTCTGAGTTCTCTGACGACTAAACCAGGTGATCAGCTTCCATCATCTTGTTGTAGCTGTCAATTATATGAGGCTGAGGTACTGCAATCTTTTGCTTCTCAGAAGCCTACCCTCTTTTAGCAGAACCTAATGGATTTGCTACTGTAGAGTTTGACACGATTGTCACAACATTATTATCTCTCCAATGAACGACAATTATACCAAATCGCTGCTTGAAATGAACAGTGGCATATCTGCAAAAATCGATTTTTTTTATTACATCAAAAAATTCATTTTTTTTACGCTTTCTTGTGGTAATATCGGCATATCTCTAGTTTCGAAATATCACGCAGCAATCGCTATAGTGTCGTTGTGCATAGTTGGTATTTTGGTGCGTTTCTCCTAGTAAACAACGACATAGCCGCCATTGCGTCAGTTCTAAAGAAGTGCTTGGAGGAGGAACATCTATGTCTCTGTAAGTTGATTCGGCATAAGTACCCTCAGTACTCAGGGGCGTGCTTAGAATCTTAGCGGCCCTGTGCGAAATTTGTTTCAACAGTCGATAAATAATTATTTTTGTTATTTATTTATTCTCTCCTGAAACACACATTTCAAACTGCAACAATCCCAGCACATAAGAATAGCTAATTGTTTTAAGTTTTTTATAAAATTGCTATACAGTAAACTCTCACTTATACACCGCCTCATTTATGCGCCTTTTTCACTTATACGACGATTTTTAGTAGTCCCAGCACATTCCATAGTAAAATAGTAATAATTTCATTCGTTTATGCGTCGCTCTAAAGATAAATATTTTACTTATGAGCCGAATTTTTCGAAAAATGTGAACAATTTAATTTATTTTCTTGAAAAATAAGCATGTTTCTTCACTTTCCTCTTTAATCTTTCGCTTTTATTGTTCACGGAAGGCATTTTTTCCACATGAACTAGAGTTTGGAGAGGGACATTTATCTATTATGGATCGTTTCAAAAGGACTAGTTTGTGATTAGGTATGCTACAATTTTTGTTTTCTCCTTATCATTGCAATTATGTTTCAGTAGTTGCCAAACCGTAGTAATATGACCATTTTCTATAGAAACATTCTTATTCATGCTCTCAGGAGAACTTATGTTGCATTTTAGACTTTTGAATTGGCTTGTTCACTTATGCGTCTCTCTCACTTATGCGCCTTTTTCTGTTGGTCCCTTGGTCCGACGCATAAGTGAGAGTTCACTGTATTATGTGAATTTAGTAAAAAAATAAAGACTTAGGAATCACAAAAATTACCAGAAACAAACATTGTTTTTGAAAAAAGAAAGACAAAAAAAAACAGAGGAAAAAAAATTCTGAAAAATCTAGAGAAATACATAAATCATTTTCAATCGATGTTAGTGCTAGAGCCCTAAGACTGGCATTAGTCGCAATTGATCTTAAATACGCTTTAATTAATTTAAGCTCTTTGAATGAAGGTTCTGCCTACAACTGTAACTGGAAGTTAATAAAATTCGTAAAGCAATGGTAACATTTAGTAAAGCATTTTGGAAACTTCCCAAACAAATATTTAAGTGTATCTAGTATTGAAATTAAAGTTTCTGAAATTAATTTTATAAGAACTTTAACTCTGTGTATAAATCAGTTCCATTCACATTGTCTATCTCCAACGGCAAGTTATTGCAATTGGTTATGAAGTCATGCTTTTCCAAAGCTTTTAATGCTAGAATATTTGCAAAGAAGTCCAAATTTCTTGTTGAATTTTTTTATTTGTTGCAAACGCTCCTCAGTGGACATAATAGCTCTATCAAGAAGAGTTAAAAAAATGTATGAAATAATTTCTTTCCGGATCGTCTATTAGTTCACCATTTGACTCGAAGAAAACTGTTTGTTTAACACTCTTTCTACGAAGAGGATGGCACAGGAGGAAAAAAAATTTCATTAATATTCATTTCCAATTTGAGAGCTAAATCTTTCGCTGAAATTTTAGAACTTTAGGATTGAACCAAAGTGAGAGCAATCCTTCCCTTGAAGTGAAGGTTACTACATTTGAAACTTTTCGATACTGAATCTTAAAAAATGGAATTTTAGGCGATCTTTGATTATGTTTTCGTTGGTTTCGTTAGGATGAGGACTCCTCTCTTTGTAAATGCTTTGGAATTAAAGGCAAAAAGGGAAGGAAAGGGGAGCAATTGCATCCAGTCTTTGATGACATTTGGGACAGATGTTTTGTTCGAAACTCTTCCCGGAAGATGTTTTGAAATTAAAATTCCAAAAAGAAACACAATTTTTAGACAATTTCTGATGATGTCAGGTGGATAGAAGTTGGGGGACAGAGCCCCAAAAATTCTCTCCCCACAATTTTTCGGTATTGAAGTTCAAAAAAAAAAAAAACCGTAAATTTATATGACTTCGATGATATCAGGGAAAGGGAGGATTCAGGTTACAATCCGGAAGTGTTTCGAAATTAAGGACTGAAATTTTTGTATTTAACATATGTAATAAACCACGGTATGTAGCAAAGGGTACGTAAAAAAATAAAAAATGATTAAAAAAATTCGCCCCTCCCTTGAGAAACTTCTAGATTCGCCCTTGAGAATTTCAAAGTCAGTTTCTCTGAATTTTGGTAAAAAAATAAGCATTTTCTCTATTAACTGAGCATATTAGTAGTAGTTAAGTTCATAGTAGATTTTTGCACTGCTTTGTTAACGAAATTAATTTGAACAGCAAATCGTATCATGTAAATAAAGAGGTGAGAAATTTGAAAATTTTAATACCCCTTGCAAGAGCTGTTGCTTCAATTACACATTTTGACTCAGTTGCAATTTCCAATATTTCAACTATTTCATCATGAATATGCGCCAATACGAAATCTACTAGCTTTGATACTTCCTACTTGGTATTGCCATTCCATGTGATATCAACAAGCCTCAAAACTTGACCATCACCAATTTCAAAAAAAATCATAGGGTTGAATACGTCTATAAAGTGATACAAAAAAATGATTTTTAAAAAAATTTCAGCTGTTAGTTTTTTGTGGGGGACCTCCTAAAAAACTCGAAAAATGGCAAAAAGTCGAATTTTGGTTCACACAAAGATTCAATTTTCTCAGCTTCTGTTGCAGCTAAAGTCTTTTGTTATATGTCATTTTAAAGCTCTTTAAACAAGCTTTCATATGATATATTACTTAATAAGTTTTCGTGACGTTATTATTTCAAGGTCACCGAAAGCATTATTTGACCTTGAATATCTCAAAAAGTGCATTTTTAAAAAATCTGAAAAAAAAAATATATATTACTTCCCAATGTAGTGTATATGTGGTAAAAGTTTCAGAATGGGACAGCAATGGGATCTGGATGAAAAGGGACATAGACTTTTTACACTATTACCACTTTATTGCAATGCCTATGGCTCCTGAAGATATATAATACAGAAATATTGCAAACTGTGAAATGCTAGTTATGAGTGACGGTTGGCATATTGCACTTCTTATTTTGAGAGGTTATAAATCATTCCTGTAGTGTTTCTCCTAGGGTCCACTTTCGAAATAATAGCACTTATAGGCACATTGAAAACATTTTCAAAGTCAGGATAGTAGAAAGAACTTGAGGGTCTAGGAGGATGCAACAGCTCGATTTTTACATTTTGATTTTTTTCAGCTGTGTCTAAGAAGCACTATCCACCAATATCCATTATGCCTGCAGGTCAAGAATCCAACCATTTCTGAGCAATCAAGATTGCCCTTGACAGTTGTAGTTAGTACGTTCAATGCTTATAGTGTTGGAAAATGAATATGCTATCACTTGCATCTGATTCCTATTTAATGGCATGCAAGGGAGGATCCAGCTTCTGGTTAAGGAGGGGGTTATTTTCGGAAAGGGGGAGGGGTCAAAGTACAATTTTTATGCAAATTGGGGGGTTTTGACAAGTTTTTCGTAATATAAGTACCAAAAATGCAATTTTAACAAAATTTTGTCGGTTAAGGGGGGGGGGTCATGACCCCCATTACCCCCCTCTGGATCCGCGCCTGATGGCATGAAAGAACGAAGACTCTGAGTGCCTGGTATTGTTCTTAAGGCTGTCATTTTTTCTGGATTTCAAGCCCTCTTCTTCCTGTTTATAATCTACAATTGTGCAATATTGAAAATTTATTGATTTGGTATGCTCATTTGCCCAATTACACAACTGTCGTGGTGTCATGATTTGATTGTCATAAATCATTTTTGCTGACTGGCTCTAGCAAAAGGTGAACTGCTATTGCGCCACGAGTGAGGCAGTCTGAAATTGTAACAAGATATATATTCATAAATTTTCTTATTGTTGAATCTTGAAAATGAACAATACCACCAAACCAAGTTTGATCTATTACTTCTGTGATGGAGCTGCCTCACAGTACAGAAATAGACTGAATTTCCTTAAAATGAGTTATGAATCAGATTTCGGGATTAAAGCAGTGGTATTTTTTGTCACATTCCATGGTGTGCCTTATAAATTTTTGCTTTCGAAAGTGGACCCTAGGAGAAACACTACAGGAATGATTTATAACCTCTAAAAATAAGAAGTGGAATATGCCAACCGTCACTTATAACTAGCATTTCACAGTTTGCAATATTTCTGTATTATATATATTCAGGAGATATAGGCATTGCAATAAAGTGGTAAGAGTGTAAAAAGTCTATGTCCCTTTTCATCCAGATCCCATTGCTGTCCCATTCTGAAATTTTTACCACATATACACTACATTGGGAAGTAATATATATATTTTTTTCAGATTTTTTAAAAATGCATTTTTTGAGATATTCAAGGTCAAATAATGCTTTCGGTGACCTTGAAATAATAACATCACGAAACCTTATCAAGTCACATATCATATGAAAGCTTGTTTACAGAGCTTTAATATGACATATAACAAAAGACTTTAGCTGTAATAGAAGCTGAGAAAATTGAATCTTTGTGTGTACCAAAATTCGACTTTTTGCCATTTTTCGAGTTTTTTAGGGAGTACCCCACAAAAAACTAACAGCTGAAAAAAATTTTAAAAATCATTTTTTTATATCACTTCATAGACGTATTCAACCCTATGATTTTTTTTGAAATTGGTGATGGTCAAGTTTTGAGGCTTGTTGATTTCACATGGAATGACTCCGCTTTAGAATGTCATATCGCTGAGTAGAAACAGAAAACAAGACTTATATTTGCTGAAATATGCCAAAAAATGAATTTGTCTCTGTTGAAGAATTGGCCATAGAGCCGTTTGTATTTCATATATTTTGAAAGCAAGAAAATGGCATTGAAGAAAAAAGTTCTTTTTCCCCCACGCACACACGAAAATATTTTACTCTCTTATATTATTTTAGTGGCCCTAAATTTCAACATATTTTAGCGGCCCTGTGCGGCGACACAGTTTGCCACTCCATAAGCACGGCCCTGTCAGTACCATTTTACTTCAAAATACCGTTTTACTGCAAAAACTTTGAAACTCTCTCCTGAAAAGTAGTGTTTTGCAAATATGCCACTGTTCATTTCAAGCAGATGGGTCATTCCATGTCAGTTCACCCGGTCATGTAACCCATGTCCGCGGATTTTGATAAAATTTGGTGTATTTAATATTTTTATGGTGGTAAGTAACCATATGAATTCTTTTGCCCATATGTGATCTGGTTTTTGTTTTACAGGCCGTCAAACTTTTCAAAAAATTGCATTTTCTGTCAACCGCTAAGCCTGGCATGTATCTGCATGTATACGTTTCTCTTCAGTAAATTGTGACGGGTGCAGAAATCTTTCAATATTTCCAAAAATTCTCAGATATGTTGCTGAAAGTATGAGGATTTAATTAAAAAATACTTGAAATTTATATAGTATAATTTTGTTTGAATAAAATTTGAATAAATTACGACAAGCATTTTTTTTCTTGTGCAAAACATGAGTTTCCTTAAGTGGCATTTCACGAAAAGGCGGAGGTCCTATTCAATAATGGAAGCATTCGAAATGAGCCTGAAGGTGTGTTCTATCATTGCAAAGAATAAAATTAGTGGTTTTTTTCGTTTTCTCGTTGCTGTTGCACAATATCCATATTTCAGTATCAAAATTTTTGAAAAAAAGTTCTAGTCATTTTCCTAACCTAAATTTCACTGAAAAGCAAACATACCTTTATTTTTAAGTGTATTTACAGCCCTACTATGCTACTTAAAAATCATCTTAATCCCTTATTAAGCAGAAATAAAAATGAGAAATAATTTATGACTCCCAAATTCAATTGTTAAGTTCAGCAAAATATCAGTTGTAGAAAAAAGATGTGCAAAATATGAATTCACTTTAGTAGCTTTTTATGAAGAGGCGGAGGTCATATTCAATAATAGAAGCATTCGAAATAAACCTAAAGGTGTGTTCTATCATTGCAAAGAATAACATTAGTGGCTTTTTTTTCGTTTTCTTGTTGCTATTGCACAATATACACATTTCAGTACCAACATTTTTGAAAAAAGTTCTAGTCATTTTCCTAACTTAATTTTCAATATTCTTTGCTTAAAGAAGCATTGTTCATGCTTTTGTAGCATGAAAACGTATTATATTTAGTTTTAATGAATTATAATTGTATTGAATGTGCGAAGAAGAGATAGGATAGCACAATCTTTAAAGTAAAAATAATAATTAAAAATATACTGTTTGATATTTTAACGCTCAACCTTCCTTGCATTTGCGCATGTATCAGGTCTCTTCTTATTTTATCAAAATATGGGTCATAGTGATAAGAGGGATAAAGAATGTGAGTGGGTTTTCTATTTTGGTTTGTTTGTTTTTCATTGGATTCGCTTATCAGGAAGGTTGGTTTGCGCTGATAAATAATAATAGAAGATAATTAAAAAGTTAGAGCCCCGGACAGACATAATTCAATAAAAATAAACTAGAAATTTCAGCATCCAGTTAAGAGCAAATACAGCTTTCGACACTTGCTATTGGAGTTTAAAAGAAAAAAATTGAAAATTTTCAAGTAAGTGACTATATGCTGGATTTGAAGCAAGACTATCTTTTACCTAAGAAGGGCCTATTATCTTTACTATAACCAAGAAATGGTAAGATGTTAAATAAAATAACTACGTCAAACGGTCCGTAACATAAGATTCTGGAAGATGTTACTATTCTCTTCAAAAGGAGATTGAATATGTACAAAATAAGCATTCCGAATATTTCATGATAACGTGACTTCAACGAGTACTGTCCGACGTCGGAAATGCAAGGAAGGTCGAGCGTTAAAATAACAAACAGAATATTCCTTAAATTTGCTGAAAACAGGATCACACAAACACTTCAAAGACAAACAATCCGATAATATTCGGAAACTCATATTTTTCATTGTTATTTTTTCTTCATAGATTGTGCTATTCTATCTCTTCTTCGCACATTCAATACAATTATAAATCATTAAAAATAAATATAATACGTTTTTATGCTACAAAAGCATGAGCTATGCTTCTTTTACACAAAAAATATTGAAAATTAAGTTAGGAAATGACTAGAACTTTTTTCAAAAATGTTGGTACTGAAATGTATATATTGTGCAATAGCAAAAAAAAAAAAAAAAAAAACGAAAAAAGCCACTCATTCTGTTCTTTGCAATGATAGAACACATCTTTAGGTTTATTTCGAATGCTTCTAATATTGAATATGACCTCCGCCTCTTCATAAAAAGCTACTACGGTGAATTCATGTTTTGAACATCTTTTTTCTACATCTGATATTTTGCTGAACTTAAAACTGAATTTGGGAGTCATAAATTATTTCTCACTTTTCTTTCTGCTTAATAAGGGATTAAGATGATTTTTAAGTAGCATAATAGGGCTGTAAATACACTTAAAAATAAAGGTATGTTTGCTTTTCAGTGAAATTTAGGTTAGGCAAATGACTAGAACTTTTTTCAAAAATTTTGATACTGAAATGTGTATATTGTGCAACAGCAACAAGAAAACGAGAAAAACCACTAATTTTATTCTTTGCAATGATAGAACACACCTTCAGGCTCATTTCGAATGCTTCCATTATTGAATAGGACCTCCGCCTTTTCGTGAAATGCCACTTAAGGAAACTCATGTTTTGCACAAGAAAAAAAATGCTTGTCGTAATTTATTCAAATTTTATTCAAACAAAATTATACTATATAAATTTCAAGTATTTTTTAATTAAATCCTCATACTTTCAGCAACATATCTGAGAATTTTTGGAAATATTGAAAGATTTCGGCACCCGTCACAATTTACTGAAGAGAAACGTATACATGCAGATTAGGCTTAGCGGTTGACAGAAAATGCAATTTTTGAAAAGTTTGACGGCCTGTAAAACAAAAACCAGATCACATATGGGCAAAAGAATTCATATGGTTACTTACCACCATAAAAATATTAAATACACCAAGTTTTATCAAAATCCGAGGACATGGGTTACAAAATCCCGTTTTCCTGGGTGATTTGACATGGATTGACTCAGATAAATGTTTTGTTGGTAATGTGTAATAAATAGGAACCTCGCTTTTTTTCCGCATATTTTGGCGTTTCCAACTGACATTTTTCAATTATGTTTTCCCTTGTTGGACCTACAGCTACAAATTCTAAACTAGATATTTCTACGAACTTTATGGATGTAAAATATTTGTCCATTGAGATCATAAATGGATATTTTGTAAGTTCAATATCTCTTAAATCGTTTATAATCTCTTATGCCAAAGTTTCGAATAGGGTTGGCTTTTGGACTGAATGTAAAAAAAAAAAACAGCCAAAAAAGAATTTTCGATGAGTTTTAATACATAAAGTCAGGTTGTTATTTTTGCAGAAGTTATTCGAGGAAATTAAAAAGGATCACTTGACTCATATCTACCAATCAGAAACAATCGAGTTCACACTGGCCACAGCCGCGACGAAAGTATACCCAAAATAAGCATATAAAATAACATACTTAATAATTATTATTTTAAACGATAACACCAGGTAAATGATATTTATCGATTGAAGTGGGATCAATAATTAAACAATTTCGATTGCTCAAAAAAAAAAAAAAAAAAAGAAACAAAAGAAAAAGAAAAAAATATCTATATCATCAAAGCTAACTAGATTTTCAAACACAATAGGTTATTTCTTAATTATTCCTGGGAAAAAAATTATTGAATGGCTATGAAGGACAAAAAAACAAATCTAGGAACGAGATGCCTAAACTTATTGACTTTGTTTAAATCATCGGTTGTCAAAGCATCTGACACGTTAATGACTTTCACTTGAAAATTAGGAAATACAGATCATACTTCTTGAATGGATCTGTCTTCTATATTTATTACTAAAGTATTAAGATAATACAAGGGAACAGAAATATTTTGGCAGCTTCTGATTACTCATAACAGTAAGGAAGTTTCCGAAACCTTGGCAATTTCAAAATATCTTAATGAGGATGAATTTCTTGTCTTAAATGATACTGAACTGAAGATTAACAAGAAAATTGTTATTACGGACAAGTAGGCACATTAAAGCTTTTTCTGCTTCATTTCCGCAATTCGTTGAAAAGCTGGCTGTTAAATTAACATTGATGATCCAGACTCCGTTTGGTAGCTTTGAAGTATCTATTTTTAAAACCCGCTTTTGACTAATTGGGTAATTGTTTACCTCCATTTAAATTCCATTATTTTGGCGAAATTTTAAACTCTGCAATGGAAACTTATTCGTGGAAATCGAGATGCAGCGTGATTAATGCGCAGTTCTCTTCAACTTAGTCCCGCCTTTGCTGTTCGTCATCTTGCGCATTAACGGATTACAATGATAGTGGCGCGAGTCAAAGTTTTACAAATTGATCTAAGTATGGATTTGGGTTCCTCTCTTTAGCTTCTCTATTAAATGTACCAATTGTACAAAACTAAAATATATATTACCCATTAAAAGCACACGGAAATTGTACTAACCGGACCACTAACCGGATCTGTTGCTCACGTGAGAAGGACAGTGGTGTACGTCAGTTTTCTGTGCCGCTGATTCGACCAACAGTAACATTCAGAACATCATTCCCTCATAAATGTCCTTGCATGTGTTTGTCCTTTCTTTAGTAAACCCATAGTAAATTTTATATGAGGCATAAAATAATTGTTCTCTACAACTGGAGCATCATTCCCTCATAACTGCCCTTGCACGTGTTTGTCCTTTTTTAGTAAAGGGCAATTCCACGAAACTGGAGACATCACACACGAAAGAAAATTTCAATGTACCAATAGTTTTTTGATTTCATATGATGTAAAAAAGAATGATTTTTTATAAAATAACCCTAAAAAGGCTATAAATTTATTTCTTGTAAGTTTTATAGGTAAGTTTTGACAACACCATTTTGTGTGCATGTTTTCTTGTATTCGAGCTATTGAAAGTTCATCTGTTTTTTTACTTATAAAATTAACTGGTATGTCTAAAGTTTTATTTTTTATTGAAATTTAGTTTATGAATGAAGAGATTAAGCCAACCAAGAAGCTTCAAACTGTTATAATTATTTTGTAAACAATTTTTATAAATTAGTCCTCACATTCATGTAACGTCAGTCACAAAATAGTATAAAAGTTTGTTTTACTTAAACAAAACTAAACTCCAGATTACAACAAGTCATATTCTCTTCATTTATGATGATATCTTTAATTTTCTTCGCTTAACTATTTAAAAGTAGTTGAATTAATATATTTAAAACTTGCTTAAAATGTGTAACATCAGTCACAGTAACATCAGTCACATTTCTCTTTTCACTAAGATGATTTAAATAAACTATACAAATGGCACTAACTGCTGCAAAAAGGCAACATATTAGGTGAGAGAAATTTAAAATGACGGAAAATATGAAGATTAGTAATTCAAAAACAGTGTGATAAAATTAGCAGAGAAAAAAAGAGAAAAAATATTTTTTTTAAAAGTGATTATCTAGCTAAGTTCAAAGTAAGTTTAGAATCAAGTTTAAAAAATGATAAATTAGGGAAAAAAATACAAGAAAATGTGAACTCAAAAGAGCCTGGTTTTAAATAGCACCTGCCCGTTTTTTCTTTTTTAATTGAAACTGGACAAACAAGTACTCCTAACTCTCCGTGTATGGCAGTTAAATTAAAGTGTTTGTCAATCAAAACAGAACATGGTTAAGTAATTTTGTAAACTATATGATCTTAGGAGACGTGCTCCAATCTAGAAAGATATCAAAACTGCTTGGAAAAATTATAATTCTGAAGAGATAAGGCGCTAAAAAACATCTGCAATACTCCTAGAAGCAGATGAATTTATTTGTGAAACAATGTACAGAAATGAGAAAGCAAATTTGCGGAATTGAAACATATGTTTTAGATGTAGCAAATTACATTACAATATATTCCTGTGAAATTACCACAAAAGCTTCATAATAGCCTACACCAGATTTTGAAATAGCCACATTATTTTCCTAAAGATTCGCAGAACTTCGATATTAGTGAAGAAAATCCAAATCACAATCGATTGTATGTATATCTTTTTTTGTTTTCCGTGCAAAAAAGTTTTTACATACTACACTTTAAGAAATGTGAAAATATTTTATCTTTTCCCCCTGAGTTTGCAGCTATATTATTAATAGTTATATCTGAGTAATATTTTTTAAATAAATCAGAAGCTGGAGCAGGTAATTAGCAGCAACACTTTTTTGGCAGTGATTTTCTGAATCACCAAAAGTTCAAAACAGTTTTTTGAAGTCTAATTTAGCAAAATGTGTTCTAAAATTGAAGGCTGCAGCAGGAGAGAGGGTTCTTGTGGAATATGATGGTCAATTATATGAGGTGAAGTTAGGGCCATTCAAAAATATAAGTAGCCAGTTAATGTCAAGTTTAAAGCAGTAAAATATTTGTAAATGGCCTAACAATGTGAATGAAATTTATTATTCGAAAGAAAAAGTAATTAAAAAAATTAGCCTTCCCCAGAAGTAGTTATTTCAAGAGGACACTTTATTAAAAATTAATGTGTAAAACTTAGTTAGTGTAATTAAGATTTTGTTGCCATTCTTTATTTCTTATAATTTAACTTCAATTTTGAGCAAAATATATGCTTTGTTAATAATTAGAAAGACATAATTTATTATTGTAGCAATGTTTTGTTATCGTAACGTCAGTCACGAAATCTTTGTTACATCAGTTACACCTATTACATATTTTCTGTGCTATCAGCTTTTCAGTTTATTCCATCAAGAAAAGTATTTTCATAAAGTCTGAAATCTCTATTTTTATGGAAATTTTATTTTTTTATGTTTCACGCTATTAGTTTGAAGAGGATTTCAAATTGAAAAATAGTCAATTTTAGTGATGTCGCTTTTGTGTAACATCAGTCACATATGTTTGATTCCCCACAATTTCTGAAAAAAAAAAAATCCTCATACCTAATGAGTTATAAAAAGACTTTTAGTATACTCTGTAATTACATTTTAGTTCAAATTCAGGGGGGGGGGGGGAATTAATTTCAAATCAGTACTGAATTTTTAATTTAACAATAGAGTCAAACTGTAACGTCAGTCACCGTGGAATGACCCTAAACCCATAGTAAATTGTATATGAGGCATAAGATAATTGTTCTTTACGAAACTTCGTGCTGGCTGGAGCTTAATAACATAACTCTTATACTTTGTCAAAATAAGTTAAATACTAATACTAATGGGTGTTTACAACTACAGTTTCTTTCGCATGCGTGCACACGGAGGGGAGGGGGGACCCATGGCGCAGATTGCGCCATTGAAGTTTTTAAGGGGTTTTAATTTGAGAGGATTTTTGATCTCATTTGGGGGTGCTTTCATTCTGGGGGATGCTCCGTAAAATTTAGTGGGATTATGCCCTTGTTCCTGGGGGACGACGATGGCCACCCTTGAGTGTGTGAATGATTCAGTGTCAGTATGTGAATTGTGAGCTAAAAATAGAAAATATGTAAAAAGAATAAAATCGAACTTTGGAAAAAACCCATTGCTGGGCACAACACCCCAAGTCCAAAACTAATTTTGAAGCTGATTTTATAAAAACCGATCGATCATTCTTGACCCCGCGTTATTATATATTTTTGCTGATTTCTGTTTATTTTAGTCAGTATTTTAATTCACATTTTGCTGCTCTTATGTCATAATATCTATTTGAATGGTAAGAGAAAGTAGTAATTTTTAAACGCTTTTGCAAAAAAAAATGTTTAATTAAGTTTCCCGAAATTTAATCCTAAGTCCAATCCAGAAGTTTCTTGCATTTTCTAATTGAAGGGCCAGGAGGCAAAAAATGAAAGTCACTTTTTCGTCAATTTTGAGATATTAGCGCTATTTAGGGGCTATGAATGATTAATATCATCTGGTAGAACAACAAGGGGGGAAAAAGATGAGAATCCACCAAAATATGCATGAAAATCTATTAACTACAAAGGGAGTTACGAGAAATCAAACTTTGTTCTTCGGTTTTCTCGAAATCGCTTTTTGGTCACTTTCATCTTTTTCCCCCCGGGCCCTTCAATTATTTACTCTTTTTACTGTCAAACATAAGTTTGAAAAGAGCTTTTAGATTAAAAATCCAGAATAAAATATAAGAAAAACGAAGATCTATGCATTGTTTGAATAAAAAAACATACAGCTTCAAAATTGATGTATTTGAAATATTTATACGTTGAGCCGTGTATTTGGGCGAGTTCCAGAGCACATTTACATGTGCATACGTAAATGTGCATGCGTAACGACATGCGTAACATAAAACGAGCATGCAATACCTAAATTACTAACTATAAGACCCGAAAACCAATAATTATATACAAAAAAAAAAAAAAAAGAGTATGCGAGCGGTAAAATTCTTAGCTTTGTTTTTATACATTTATTGTATAACAATGATATTTCTTGAAAAAAATGTTAAAAGTGCACGATATAATTTCACATGAAACACTTTTTAATTTCGTTCACTTTTTTTTCTTATTTCATAAATTGTATTATTCATTGTAAAAGTGGTGTATCTCCTTGTAAATGATTTTACTATGCCTTATATAAAACCTTTGCAAATTTTTCCTTAGGAAAAAAATGCTAGTATTTGGTTTAGATATTTATCGTTGGAACAGAGTGCTTATCTTCGGTTTTACCCTAAAAGATGTCTATAACTGAATGTGGTATTATTTAACGAGCAAATATGCATTTTAAAAATATGGTGACACGCCACTTTTACAATGAACGACACAATTGTTACAACCTAAATTACTTTAATGTTTATTTGTACGTGTTGTAAAAAAATATTTAAAATTTAATAATTTCAACTGGTAGATTAATTTTGGCACCAAAAACCAATTTTATGCCGTCTATGATGCAAGACTAAATTTCTAACTTAAAAATAAATAAATAAATAAGTAAATAAATAAATATATACATGACTAAAAAAATAGAATATGTTGAAGACGTTTAAGCAAGGGAAATTTTTATTTAAATTAATCGTTTATGGTCTATTGTTACAGTAGCCAAGATTTCTAAACCTAATTTGCACCCATTCGAATTTTGTTTCTATTAGCGAAATCCTCAAGTTGTTTATTGTTCGTGGGAACCGACGAATTTGTCTGTGACATATTCTAGAATATTAAGCAGACTTGTTTATTTAGACATCGCGTGTGTGCGTGTGTGATAGTCAGCGATTGTTTTTGGTGGGCGAAAATCCCAAAGCATTCTCTCCCATGTGTTTGCCATTAAGTCCGGTCTTGCGCATTTTTCAAGGTCACTCAGTTCGTACTCACATTTTGCCATCGGCACATGAAGGTCAAGCGGACGCTAGTGCATGATTTCCTTAATTAGAGCGATGAATTAGTTATCACTGATTAATGTAGAGTTTGGGACGTTAATCGTTGTCTTCAATGGTCGTCGGTAGATATAACATAAATGGATTTTAATCAGAATGCTTTTTTTTTTTTGCTGTTGTTTATATAAATAAGAATCTGAAACTACGTAAGTTGGAATGAAATCGGGAGCTTTTATAACTTCTTCTTTTCTCATCTTCTTATTTATCTCTTAATTAAGAGCCATTATAGGACATATATTAGGGTGGGTGAATTTTCTCTTTTATAAAAAGCGAAAATGGCTGTGATGGAAAAGTTGTGCACTGACATCAAATGTTAGTGAAAGCATAATCGAATTGAAATTTTATTTTGAAATTTTTAAGTAAGTGTTTTTTTGACCGCCTCACAGTGGAGTATTTGAGTGAAAATCCTGGCCAAAAGTCGAAAATTGAAAAGTTATCCGATTTTTATGAAAATTTATTTTATAATAGTTGATTAACTGGTGCATCGATCGGCACCAGTTTTGGAAACTTGAGCCACATACAACTGCTCACAGCCTCGGTCAAAGATGAAGTTTCCGTGACAATTTTTTGCTTTTTTGTTACGTTTCAGCCTAATTATTACGTTTTGATATAGATTTTTTTGTGACGTTATAAATGAATGGAATAAAACCAAACCAGTTTTACTGGTTAAAGAACTGTCAGGGCCTCGTGTTAAATTTTGATTCGAAGTAAATAGTTTTATTTTTGTCTTCAAAAAAAAAAAAAATAATAATAAAAATAAATAAATAAATAAATGCTTGGTGCGAGAAATTTTTAATGGCTTTTCCCCAAATTTAGAACTAGTGAAAGCTTTTTAAGTGGTTGTCGCGCTTTGTCGCGCTATTTTGAAAGTGGGAGCTTATTTGTGAAAGTCTCATGTGCTGATTTCTGCAAAAAAATGATCCGCAAACAGTTGCCATTTTTTTATATGATTTTTTAAATAAAATGTATCATTTAATCATTTTGGACAAGTCTTGATATTAAAAGGAATTTGGCAATGAAAATTCAATAAAAATTGCACTCGTATTTTCATTAACATTATTAAATAGGTGGTGAATTAAAATAATAAAGCACATAAATAGCAATAAAATTTCAGACACGTGTTTCAGGGTTACGAGAAACTCCTTTATCAGTACATAAAGATGTGAGCTTAGAGTTGAGATTCAACGAAGTAATTTCAAAACGCTCCTTTTATATTCATATTTTTTCTGCATAGATTGTGCCCTTGAAACATGTACATGCAATTTTATAACTGTTCGTGAGTTTAATTATTAATTTTTTTTATGTACGCTAATCCGTCAATCAAGTAAACACTACGAAGTTTTTTTCCCTTTTAAATTAAGCTAACTTACAAATACATTTATATATACATGTTTTTCTTTCTTTATCATTGTAGAAAATTATGTGACCGGGGGGGGGGTAAGGGGGGAGAGGTATTTTCCCGCTTTTTATAGTATGTTAGTAAATTTATTTTCTAGCGCATTTTCTATCGATATCATTATTGCTTAACACGTTTTACCTGCTCACTGTGAAATAGAAATCATATTAAATTCGAGTCCTAAGTTTCTATTCGTAGAGTTCTTAGTGGGAAACATCACAGCGCTATGTGAACTGTTTTGTACATAAAAATCGACTCAAGGAATGGGTACTATTCGCTTCCATATGAGTGCGTCCAAGCTTGCGCACATTTCACTAGCAACATTGGTCCCCCTCACTAAGGCCCTGCACCTGCACTCTTGAAATCGGATATCTAAGTCCGGTCAGAGATAGGGGGAGGAAGGAGAAGACCACTGAGAAACAGAAGAACGTAACATTACGAACTACTACACTAGGTGGCCAAAAGTATCCGGACACTTACGAAAATTCACATTTTTACATATAGCTCGAGAAATAAGTGATCAATTGTTCTTTAACTTTAGTCATACAAAATATAGGCTTCACCAAACATTTCCAAGTTGAAATTAAATTACCCTTGCATTTGGGGGACGACAAGAAGGGGGTTGAAAGAAAAACCGCTTTTTGACCATAACTCTTCGAAAATAGCTCGGAATAAGCTATCAATTTCAGTAATTAATTAGCATACTATGTTTAATTACTGTACAAATTTTTATGAACGTACCACTCTTACTTCTGAAGATATGAAACATTTTTGAAAAAACGGCAATTTTATTTGAAGGGTTTTTGCTCATAACACGCAGAGTTTTTGATCAAACCTTATCACAACTTCAGGAAAGATGACAAAATACAAGAGAAAGAACATACTAAAGCGGTAAATAAAAATATTAAAAATTCGATGAGATATGAACGTTAAAAGGAAATAATTTTTCACGGCGCATGCGCGAACGACAGAAATTTATAACTACAAAAATATTGTAGCCTGATTTATACTGCATCTTATAAAAAAAGTTTCAGTTGAATATCATGAAAAATGAAAAAGATATCAGCGATCTAGTGAGCTGTATTTCATTCATTCGCAGGCAATACATAAATAGTGAGGGTCTGTCTACAAAGAGCTATTTTTAAATTAAAGGTTATTGCGTCGTCTTTCAAAACCAACGTTTCAGAGGGTGTCCGGATACTTTTGGAAACGTACGTATAAGGTCTTTTTGGCCGAACAGACGAAATGTGACTTCTATGCCGAATATAAATTTTCAAACTGTATACAATTTAACATTGAAAAAAAATGATCGATTGTCACCACTCTATTTGTGGACAACCCCTCACTATTTATGTATTGTCTGCGACTGAATGAAATACAGCTCACTAGATCGCTGATATCTTTTTCATTTTTCATGATATTCAACTGAAACTTTTTTTATAAGATGCAGTATAAATCAGGCTACAATATTTTTGTAGTTATAAATTTCTGTCGTTCGCGCATGCGCCGTGAAAAATTATTTCCTTTTAACGTTCATATCTCATCGAATTTTTAATATTTTTATTTACCGCTTTAGTATGTTCTTTCTCTTGTATTTTGTCATCTTTCCTGAAGTTGTGATAAGGTTTGATCAAAAACTCTGCTTGTTATGAGCAAAAACCCTTCAAATAAATTGCCGTTTTTTCAAAAATGTTTCATATCTTCAGAAGTAAGAGTGGTACGTTCATAAAAATTTGTACAGTAATTAAACATAGTATGCTAATTAATTACTGAAATTGATAGCTTATTCCGAGCTATTTTCGAAGAGTTATGGTCAAAAAGCGGTTTTTCTTTCAACCCCCTTCTTGTCGTGCCCCAAATGCAAGGGTAATTTAATTTCAACTTGGAAATGTTCGGTGAAGTCTATATTTTGTATGACTAAAATTGAAGAACAATTGATCACTTATTTCTCGAGCTATATGTAAGAATGTGAATTTTTGAAAGTGTCCGGATACTTTTGGCCACCTAGTGTATCATTGAAGAATCACACGCGTTATTTTTGAGATCCTAACCATGGAAAACGAATTTAGCAGGCTGCAGTTGTATGAATTAATTAAGGAATGTCCCCATAAAGCACTTGATAAAAAACTACAGTTTATGGAAAATAGAGTAGCTGAGTTAGTAAGGAGTCCAGAAACTAAGAGAAGTTCCATTAGCCGTTCCCTCAAATATTTTAAATTCGCCTTCAAGAAAAAATGGTCTACGGCAAATAACAGAGAAGAGAGATTCTTGCAGAACAATATTAAGAAAAATTATATTTTCCAGAAATTTTAAAAGTTCATACTTTGATACAACATGAAAAGTTGTTACTTTACCTTTTACTGAGAAGTGACAAGGACGGAAATAGCGCTTCTGCGCATGCTCTCCGAGTGGAAAAACCGTCCAACTCGAATTAGCTAGGGCATCCGCACTTGGCGTGGTATCGCTCGTTTGGCGTAAAGTGGTCAGTTGCCCGCGGTCGAAAAGGAAAACCCAACCCAACACTTCTGTTGGTGCATTTGGTATTATTTTTTAATCGTATAAATGAATTTATGCCAGACAAGTGGCATTTCACATCACTCATTAGTCCTTGTGAATATTTTTCGGATCCGCTAAAATTTTATCTGCTACTTCATGTAATTTTTGTACTTTTTCCAAAATTAAATTTTTACCATGCATATACATTTAAACTAGGGATGCACCGATTAATCGGCAGTACCAATTAATCGGCCACTTTGCCAATTATTAATAATCGGCAAAATTGGAACGATTAATCGCTGAAAACTTTTTTTTTTTAATATTCTTGAAAGTGTACCTTCACTAAGAAACTATGATGAATGATTTTATTGACAGTAATAATAATCCTCACAGTTGACGTAAAGTTTTCAAAAAATAATTCTCCAACTTTGAATAAATATATGCATAGGCAATGTTGCAACATTTTTCATGTCGCGATAGTTTTCTCCTTAGCACAGTGCTTTTAAACAACCTCTAATTTTCGCAAAGAATAAAAGTCTTGAATTAAATGGCTACTGATGTTAAAATTTTAAATTAAAAGTACTCTTAAATTGGACTGCTCATCAAAGACCCCCCCCCCACCTGCATTTTTTAAATTTTTATGTCCAATTAATATAATTAACAATATGTTAATGTAATATTGACAATATGAAAATTGGTTTGAAGAAATATGATAAAACAATGAAATTATTTTGTGAAAATTAGGAAAATGGAAAAAAAATCTTCTCTCAGAAATAAATTACTATTTCTAAACTAGGAATTATATAAGAGAGAAAAAAACAGTGATTGTGAAATTGGCAATATTAAAAGCAATCATCCTTATCATTATGAAGCAGCAGAGAATCCTGAGAATAAGAGACACTAAGTGATAAAATATTTGTAGAAAGATAATTTGTACAATGTAATACAAAAAAAAAAAAAAAAAAAAATCAAACGTACTCACAGAAATGTTTTAAACACTTCCAAAATATAAAAATTCCGTTAAAAGAGACCCTCCAGCTTTCTGCTTTAAATTACTTTAAATGCAAGCGCTTTAAACCTTGAGTACAGTAACCTGTTTGGCGTGCGTTTAAAGCCCAGCTGTCGCCAAAGCAAGCTTCTTCGTGGACTTTTAAAAACAGTCTTAAAAATAAAATTACAGGTGAAAAAACACTATGAAATGAAGCAAGACCGTTAGTTAATAGATTAAAGTACATTCTAAATGCATTGGTTTATTTTTATCGTTCAAAATATTGCTCAGGATACTGCAAACAAAACCTTGAACATAGGCCTCATAAAACAAAATATTTTTTTTTTTAATCCTGAGGAGAATAAGACTTCATTGAAGGCACTAGACTAGTGCACAGCACATCAAAGAATGTAAAACTGAAAACCAAATTGCATGACTTAATTTATTTCATTAGTAATCCACTTTTTTTTTCTGGAGCGCAAGTCGCGCGCAATGCTATTCCTATGGACGGGAACTTCAGCGTTGGACGGTTTTTGCCATTGACCAATCAGCGCGCGGTACACCTGTGTCTCTTCTCAGAGGAAGGGAGAGGCGGTACGCATTTAAGCATACCGTACTCGATTTTGGACATGCGAAAAAATGCACGCCTATCATTGGTCGAATCGACTTGTTGATGGATCTCCTTTCGCCAGCAAAACAAAGCAATACTATTCTGAGATATAGCCTATATGAATTTGCCCAGTTCTCCATAAAAATAAAAGACGAATATTTACTTAAAAAATTCATAATTTCGTGGTAGATAATGATAAGAGCATTTTTATAACAAGCAACATTAAGTTCACGACAGACAAACTTCTTTGCTAGAATTTGAATGGTGAACAAATAGCAATAGAGCATGAGAAATTCGTGCACATCATATTAAAAAATCGTTTTCTGTTTTTTTTTTTTTTTTTAAATTGCTTATTTTAATTGTAAATGCTTTTTTAAATGCTTTTCAACGCTCTATTTATTAGCTTATAAATTAAATTGTGCAGCTGTTATGTTTTTTGTGGGAATGTGGTTTCTAAACATGATTAACAGGTAATTATTTATTAGGATAATATATATATATATATATATTTTTTTTTTGTATACTTTTTCAGGTTATTAAAACTTTTTAATATATAGGCTACTTTAACGTGCATTAAATCTTTTTATGTAGTAAACGTTAAACTTTTTTGCTATTAGCGCTAAAATATTGGAAAATATAATTGAATCATTTGTAAAATATATTATTTTACAAAGGGAGGGGCTGTTATACATCAGTAAAGCTTTTAACAAAGGTTATAAAAATTTGGAAATTATAGCTGTCGATTTCTGTTAGTCCGCTGAATTTATGTTACTTTCAAGCGTGTGAATTTAATAGATATAAATATTCTATTTCGTTTCCTATTCTGGTAAATCGTTAGCGGTATCTTTGAATAACTTTAGGGTATATAAATACATAATTTGTTCTTCTGCTTGTCTTGCATTCTTTTTACTCCATGAATGTTTGATGTAATTGAAAATTAAGAGAGGGAAAAAAATCATAGTTTAAGGTAGCACAAAGTACTCGACACTAAACTTTTATATATTTTTTTAATTAGACGAGATGTTAAACGAAACCCAATAAATGCGGTTTTTAAGGGGACTAAATCATTTAATTTCTTCATTTAAAATTTATGTACCTTGTCCGCACGAGATACTTCATCAGGGCAAGTAATCCGGAAATTTTCTTTATTAATAATTAGTCGTATAGTCTCTAAAAACGATTTATAGAAATTCCTGTTTAAAGAAAATGTATATAAATATTTTTAACTGTCTAATGATTAATAATTCTTGAACTGATAAAACAGATGCTAATATATGTACACATATCGCATTAAGAGTAATTATAAAAGAATATCTATACCTTAAAACACAAACACTTGAGTAAAAATTTATATTTTCCCCCTTTTACTTAAAAATAAATTTGTAAGATACTGTCTTGTTCGCAAAAAAATAAAAATATAAATTATGGTATTTTTGTAGCACTCTCAGAAGTGTTTTAGAAGGGCGCGAACATTCATTTTTCCTATTAATCAAGAACAGTAATCCAATACATTTGGAGCACTGATTTTAAGTTGTAAAAGAAAATTGCATTTCCGTAAATTGCTTTCCGTGTGTACATATAGATGGCACTGCTACGTGCTTTGGGATGAATTTACATAGAAATTATTTCTGTTTATTTTTGAAATAAAACACTTTTTAGCTTGATTCTAACAATTATAAATGTTTATTTATTTTACAATGACAAGGCCGCTAATACCTACCCCCCCTCCTAGCACGACGTTTACAATCTGTTTTGACATTTTTCTTTCACTTCCCGTACTTTTCGAACCTATGGGCGGCGATTGGCGATTGATTGACAGCAATTCGACCAATGATAGGCGTGCATCTTTTCGCATGTCCAAAATCGAGTACGGTATGCTTAAATGCGGGCGGTACACATCAAATTACCACTATGGATGCCACCCGTGTTAGTTACAGTAGTCATAGTGTTTTTTTTTTTTTTTTTGTGCATTGTTAACTTAGTATTTTAACGATTATAACCGATCGATTAAGTACCAGAATTCAGAAAAGAAAAAAAAAGTTCAAATTTGTTTTGCACAGAACACTGGGCTATGTAAACAGCATTTTTTTCTTTCACAAACAAGTATTAATTACAGTGCATTCTTTCAAATGACAAGAAGTACATCGCATTAAATGCGCGTTCTTATTCCATTTTTGCTCCAAACTAGATTTTGGCAAGTAGCCAGCTGTTCTTGTAGGAACGCTTCAGAACGAAAATCAGTGAAAATATTTCTTTCACCTCTTTATAAAAAAAATCATTAAAAATCAATGGAGCAAGATAACTTCACCGTTTTTGCTTTAAATGAAGGTGAAATGTTTATATTGTATTCTTGAAAAAATTCAGAGCAATAACACCATTAGATTCTCGGATGCATGAATTTTAATTTACGTTGATTGATAAATTAAAAAACGTCGAAAAAGTGACCTTTCTTTGAAAATTCCTGGAAAATCGGGAAATTATGTTAGAACTTCAAACAATTTAGACTTTTAAAGACATTGATTTGCTCTAAATGGTGATACATTGTTTTTCTTCCTACGTTTACTAGAATCTTTTTTACGGTCGTAAACTCGTAAAAGTCTAAAACATGGATAAAACATTGAATAACTTTTTTTCTAAATTAAATTTTTAAAATCGAGCTTCAGGTTACAACATCTGACCTTTCAGAGAGCTTGTGTACCAAGTTTCATAGCTGTAAGCTGGATAGCTTCGCTGTACAGCGCACAAACGCGCAGAAGTGTATTCCCTTCAGAAGAGCGAAAATTTCGAAATAGTTTTGGCCAGGATTTTCAGTCAAATACTCCACTGTGCGCCTGTCAGGTCCGTCATTTAGGGGGGGGGCAGAGGGGGGGGGGTCAATTGCCTCCTCCCTGACTTTGAGAAATCAATGTATTTACACATAAGTGGGCGTGGTTTTTTGTGTTTTCCGATGAAATTGCATTGCGTTTGGACCCTTTGCCCCCCCCCCTCCTTGGAAAAACTTGAAATGACGGCCCTGCCACCTGTAGCGAAAATAGTTGAAGAGTAAGACTCTTTTTTTCGATAATTGGTCAATTTTTAAGAGCCTTGAGGGAAATATATTTTGATTTCAAAACAGAACTTTTTACAAACATTTGATACTAATACGCAACTTTTCCCACTACAAGCCAAAAAGTAAAAGTCGACCCACTGCAATATGGAAGTGCCAAAAAATAGTCTATAATCATTTCGGAGGAAGAAGAGGGTTAAGATAGAAATTTAAGCTGAAACCTGAGTGAAAACTTTTTCTCAAGTAAAATTCTTCCTTTACTTCATACAAGGGAGTGAAAATATAAATCAAACACCGAAACGTCATGCTCGTGTAAAAGAAGAAAAATTGGATGCATAAAGCTGAAACGTCTGAGCAATTTAACGCTATAAAAATTCAAAATTAATAAAAGTACTGAAAATATTTTTAAAAGATAAAAGAGCATTCTTAAGTTTCACTCCAAAGTCTTCGTTAATTTTAGGTTCATCGAACTGAATTGGCTTAACATTGAACAATGTGTGAAAACTGTCACAAAAAGTTACTTCTATCAATGTTACGTTAAGAAAAAGCGTGTTTTTAATACAGTATGCAGATTTTCTTTTATTGAATTCTCCTCCACCTACTTAGAATCATACATTACCGTAATCAATCCTCTGACTGCTCAATTTTCTTAACGAAGTCTTTAAAAATATGCATATTTTTTTATGTATGAAAAACCAATATGAAAATTATGTACTAAATTTACACATATTACGTTAGAAACTATCCTTAATATGATAATTCTTGCAACAAGGTACAAGAAAAGTTCTACCTTCATATTCTTTACACCGAATTCGAACAACAATACTATTTTTTTTTCCAATTTTTGAGCAATAAAACAACACTTTCGATGAAATCCTTTCTTTACTAAATTGGGAGGTATCGGGCTTGTAAAATGGCCGAGCGGTCTGTGCAAATGCTTCAGAAAATTCATTGCTGACATTTAAACGATGGAATTGCGGAGAAAAAAAAAACCTTCAAGTCGGGTTACTTGGACCTAGAGTCCTCTACTTGGACCCACAAGGGGGTTACTTGAGCCCACAGTAAAATGATAAAATCTGGGTTTGGTACTAGCGTTAGAGACTGCAGCGTGCTTCTACCTAGCGGAGAAACGAGGAACTATGTGGAAGTCTTCAACTAATAAGTACCAAACCTTGATTTTATCATTTTACTGTAATGGGCTCAAGTAACCCCCTAGGGTCCAAGTAACCCGACTTTACGGTAATACAAATGTTTGGTTATGTAGTGGCGATAGGTGAGAAAAGAATTACTGAAAGTTTAGACGGGAACCCAGGAGGTTCAAGATCAATGGTAAAGCCTAGAACCAGGCGGAAAGATTAAGTGGATGATTTTTAGATTGATCAATTACACGAAAAAGGAGGCCGACAGATAAGAATGGTCAAAAATATTTTAGGAAGGTAAGAACGCTACAAAGGGGCTGTTACTATTAATATTACATCGTCATTATTATTGTTATTATTATCATTATTATTATTACTATTATTATTACTATAATAATAATTATTATTAGAACAACAACTACTACTACTACTATTATTATTATTATTATTTGTCTTCTTCTTCTTATTATTATTATTTTTTTTATTATACATAAGTAGAAGTTAATTTTTTTTAACAGTGAGGAAACCAAAAATGTTTTAAAAATGGCCACATGCAAGTATTATATTCGTCTAAGATATTATAAAAATTTAAGAAATGTGTAAACATTTGTAATTGTTATTTTTCCGTAACCAATTAATAAATTTATTGCTGATTACTTAAAAAAGTATGTTACTGTTCAACAATTCAGTTTTACAATTTTAATTAAATTGAAATCATTTTTAAATACAATATCATACTCTGTAGGAAGTTTAAAAGAAATATCCCAAGTAGCATCAACTCATCGGATTTTGCTCGGCCGATCATCGAACTCCTCGTAAACTGATCCCGTAACGCATGATGACATCGTTCCGATCAGTATCCGAGCACGGTTTTCGATGAGCTACTTTTCATCGGAAAGTGATATCCTTCCGATCAACTTTTCCGAGAAAATAAGCCGAGCTATATTCCATCGGAAAACAATATCCTTCCGATCAAATTTCCCGATGAAAATATGCCGAGCAAAATTTCATCGGAAAACAATATCCTTCCGATCAAGTTTCCCGATGAAAATTAGTCGAGCTATATTTCATCGGAAAACGATATCATTCCGATCAAATTTCCCGATGAAAATATGCCGAGCTGTATTCCATCGGGAAACAATATCGGTTCTATCAAATTTCCCGATGAAAATTAGCCGAGCTGTGTTTCATCGGAAAACTATATACTTCCAATCAAATTTCCCGATAAAAATATGCCACGCTACAGATTTCATCGGAAAGAGGTCGTAAGGATCAAATTTTCTGATGAAAGTTTTCCCAATCTCAAATTTTTATTAAATATGCAGTGTTGGTCTCATTAATCGTAGACTTGGTGGCGTGGTGGTAGAGCGTTGGCTTTCCGCGCCGATAACCCGGGTTCGATCCTAGAGGTGGCCAGTCGCACCTGGTTGGGGGAAAAAAAAAGAAAATGATCCAAAATTCATCGTCACGGAACTAAACTGCTCGTATATTGATCCAACTCTCATCGTATTTTGATCTAAAATTTATCGCCACGGAGCTACTCTGCTCATATATTACTCCAACTCTCATCGTATTTTTATCCAAAATTGATCCTTAATTCATCGCCACGAGCTACACTGCTCGTATATTGATCTAAATCATATCGTATTTTCATCCAAAATTGATCCTAAATTCATCGGCACGGGACTGCACTGCTCGTAAATTGCTCCAAATCTCATCGTATTTCAAGCAAAACTCATCGGATTTTGCTGCTCGGATTCTGTTTGGCCGATGAGACATATTGGAGCAATTCCCGATGAGAACTCATCGGAATCCGATCATCGACCGATGAGAATTTCATCGGGTGTCGATGAATGGCCGATCATCGGCCGATGAGATTGTGCTGCTAGGGATAATTGTCCTGATTTTAAATCTTGCTCATATATACCCCCTTTACCAGGGCCGCGCCGTGCCAATGTGCAAAGCCGTGCGGCTCACGGGGGCGCCCGAGCCTAAAAGGCGCCGAACTCTACTGACCAAAAAAGCTCCAAACAGAAAAAAATTTTAAATAAAAAATCCAATTTAAAAAAAATTGAACTCTTCATTAATACGAACTCTGGCGATGAAATTTGTTGCTCAATGAGACAAGCAATCCGTCTCCCTACCCACCCATAAAGGAAAAATTATTGCCTTATTGATGTCTGAACAAGCTATTCAAAAGCTTAATCTTTTACACTGGAAACATGGGATGTTAATGCACACATCAGCACTTTTCTTCCGAATGAGGCGCCGTGTAAGCTATTTCAGCATGTCTATAAGGTTATAAGCAGAAGAGTCCAAGCAAATCTTCTGCTCTTCAATAGGTTTCTTCATTCCGTTGAATCAATACTACGTAATATTTTCTCTAGTAAAATGTATTTTAGTATTTTAACAATTTTTCGTGGTGATTCGACTGCTTTATCTCATCGTACATAAAAAAATACGGTAAGCATATTTGCATCTTATTTACTTGTGCGTAATATTTACATATTATAGACTACAGTTTAGGTAAACTTTTCAGTTTCAAAAAGTAACAATTTGACAATCTCATCCTTACTTTAAACACTAGTTTTTTTTATTAAAAAATAGACCTTTGAATCGTTTATTTCGAAAAGGTAACATCTCTATTTTGATCTCCTCTGTCTCTTTAGAAAATTAAACAGCGCACGGTTATATTTTTGAATGTCATAATCAATGAAAACATGCCTTTAGTTAAGTACACAATTACTGCAATAATTTACCAAATAACCATTGATTGTGGCATTCAAAAATATAACCGTGCGCTGTTTAATTTTCTAAAGAGACAGAGGAGATCAAAATAGAGATGTTACCTTTTCGAAATAAACGATTCATTTGTATTTCATATTAAATTTAATGCCTTTTTACTAATTTAGATTTTATTGGTTTTCCGGGAAAGATTTCAGTTTCCGGTTTTAAGAGGAATATCCCCCACTTTATACTTCAATTCAGAAATATAATCAGTACCCTGTTGTCATATTTTGACAGACAAAATAGTGTGATTAATTATTTATCAAATACAAATTCGAGAGATATTTAGAGCTACGTTTATTTTGATACTTAAAATATTTCTTTTTCCGAAACACAATGGTGTATTCAAAGAGCTATTGAACTCGAAATAACTTTGAAATATGAAGTAAAAATGTACAGGGTATTCCAAAATTAAATATTTGTCATGCTACGATTTCTGGCTACACATAAAACCGAACGTTACGCTCGATAGGAATTAAAGTGAATCTGAAAACTTTTTATGAGTAGTATTTGACAGTTATTCCTATATTTATCTAGTTAAATGTTTAACGATATTTTTAATCACTTAAATTGTTAAATGTTATTAATATTTTATTTTCAATGTCAAGATTTGCACATTTCAGCTTACAAATGTTTCTGTTTATGAATTTTTATTCTATCCAGATTGACCACAATAGAATAGTCGCATACTTTTCAATGTTGATAGAGCTGGTATAGCTCATGTCGAAAACGTCGTTTTGTTTTTACCCCCAATTTGCTGAGTTATTTGCAGCAAGAAAGTCGTGTGTGTGTCCTCTCGTACGTGCAGATTTTTTAAAACTTACAATAATAATAATTAGTATCAAATTGTAGCCAGCTTCACACTTTTAAATTTTGTGATTATTTACAGTAAAATGATGAAGTCGATTTGGGGCAAGGTAATAAAGGAGAGTTATTTGAGATAGAATATTAGCTTGAAATGATTGAGAGTTGACTGCAATTCTCGAAAACAAGGCCCGTCGTTGGAGGGGGGGGGGGCTTTGAGAAATCAGAACATTAAGAGTCGGCGTGGTTTTTGTTTACCGATAAAATTTGCACCCTTTGACCCCACTCCCAGGACAACTTTAAAACAACGAGCCTGTCTATGTGCTAATTTTAGCGCATTTTTTAACTCCCAAAAGAAATAAAATTAGCTAGATAAATATAATACATATATTTTTTAATTTCGAACTTTTTCTACACTAAAAGAATACACAGATCTAGTTTCACACACCCATTGCATGTTTTCATTATAAAAAAATAAGTAACTAATAAATACACGTCGAAAGATCATTAGGCAAAGCAATCTGGGAGATTACGGTAAAACTGTTTGTTAGACCATTTACTCGTTGATTGCGTTATTTATATGAACGATTTGAATTTGACACAAAAGAAATTTTAGTCGTGTACTTTTTTTAAATTCAACTATTGAAAAACCTACTATTTTGAATTTAGCTTCTAAAATTTAATATTCTTTATATTCTAACGCTTTTACGAAATAAATGTTTCGGGATATTTGAAAAAACCTACTGCTGAAAAAATAGAACGAAAATTGAGAATAATCATTTTGAAAAGAATGAAAATATAATGTTATGTGTGAAGGAGTTTTTCGACATTTGGAAGTATTTTTAGGGGGGGGGGACATTTTCCGCGAAACTTATTTTTTCTAAATCATATTTATCTTTAAAACATCACTGCTGGTGTTAACTATCGAACGTTACTGCATAAAGCGCTCAGAAGATATTTGCACGAGGGCGCCGATCAGGTTTGGCGCGGCCCTGCCCTTTACTTCAACCCCTTCGTAGGGGCACACATTAACAATTGCAATACGTTTTTTAAAATACCATAAAGTAAAAGAATCTGTTTTATTAGATCTCAAAAAGTTCCATGACACAAATGAAAGGTTATTCAATCATGGGGGCATTTGTTCTCTGAGAAATTGATTTTTTTTTAAATAAAGAAATTAAGAAATAAATCATGTATGCTCCCTTTCCCCTATGTCATTTTGCTAGTCTTTTCCGACTCGTTGAAAAACTTGATTCTTAAGAAAAAAATAATTTTTAGAAATTAAAAAAAATAAATTCATGTAATTGCTAGGTTCAGCTCTGAAGATTGAAATTGCAAATTTAACGCTGTCGCTAATATAATTCTAGACTTATGCTGCAACTACTTGTTAATGAAAAAACATCATGAATAGCGAAATTTATATGACTGCTTTTAAAAAATAATTGGCGCTGAATGCGTAAACTATCATTGAAACCGTTGTCAATAGCTTTGCCAAAAAATTGAGGCATTTAACTTTGAAAGAAAATCAGGTCAGTCTCTAATCTAATTTTTTGATTGAAGAAGGCGTATTTGCTAAGAGGGAAATTGTCATTGAAGTCAGAAGCTGAAGTTGGAATAAAAAAAGGAATAATATCGCGGTTAAAATAACACCCTTTACCGAGGATGCTTTTTTTGTGCCTCATACTTCAATGCATTTAATTTGAGGTTGTCTGCTTTTAAATAAGGGAAGAAGATCAGTGTCTGAGTTTGACAGTATTATCCTTGAACAATTGCACCCCTTTTAAATCCGGAAGAAACTAGGTTTATAGAAAAATATTCAAACTGTCCTTAAAATTATTGCTGTTATATTTGTTGACTTCAAATATCTCGTGATGGAAAACTTTAAAAATCCTTTCATAAGAAAAATTTTCTGCTGAAATCTCTTTGCTAAGATATCCCAATTACTGTTTGTAGTTGAAGCCAATTTGATTTACAATTTACTAGCTGACCCGGCCACGCGTTGCTGTGGCTAAGGTATGGGTTAAACTATAATGTTTCAACACAAACGAAAAACTTTATTACCGTTATAGAGATCAACTTTATATAAATATGAATTTGAGGTCAAAATATGAAAACAATCGAACAAAAATTTCCTAAGTTTGCTAGAAACAAAAAATCAACAAAAAATGTAGCATTTTAGTACTTAGAAATTTATTATATTCAAGCTTGTAACAATTGAGTTAATTAAAAATTTGCAAATTGCTATTGTAACATTTTATTTTTTAATGTAACTATTTTTTAATGATGTAGGTAGGGTAGATAATTAAACAATATTATTTGTTATTTTTTGAATTATAAGCATTTTTAATTTCAGTTTAACTCAACACTAATCGGTGCACAATATTCTTTGTTAATCTGTCTCTTGTAAACAAAAATAGATTGGACGGTTTTCCCACACGGGAGCAAGTGACCTATAGTTGCCCATGCGAAAAACATGGATTTTCTAAATCTAAACCGCAAATTGACATTGTTTGTCCTTGGGACTTATTAATGGACATGGCGAAAGCTAAACGAATGGGAAACTGTAGCCTTTTGAAGGGTATTGAAGATTCTGACGGTGTCATTGGGATACGTGGCAACAGAACTACTTCATATTTAAACTTGCCTGTCAAAATGATTGCCTCAATAATGTTCCCGGTGATTTTTTTGATAACTAAACGCGTATCATTGCATAATCTCGGTGGATTTAAATTACGTAGAAGAACTATGGGTGAACCAATTTTTAACCGCAGATTATGTGGTGGCATTCCGGGTATGTTTAAAGAATTTTAGCCAAGAATACAGAAAAGCTGGTAGCTAAATATATAATTTGCAATAAAAAATATATTGCGGTCCTAAATTAAGATAAAAACTATCCTATCATTTAAGTTGGACCAAACTGAAACTGCATGTAAAATTTGGTTAAAATCGGCTCAGTATCTGAGGAGTCCATTGGCCACAAACACAGGGACACGTAATTTTTATATATTAAGA
Organism: Uloborus plumipes; assembly: GCA_038373865.1. NCBI lineage: Eukaryota > Metazoa > Arthropoda > Arachnida > Araneae > Uloboridae > Uloborus > Uloborus plumipes. The sequence continues at coordinate 33,476 of JAXGGA010001417.1, forward strand.
TAAGAAAGATTATTGCTTGTTTACTGCGCTCCAGAAGCTGCCAGAACGTGTGCTTTATGTCGCTCAGCCATGGAGGTGTCAAAAAAGGCTTAGTAAAAAGGCTTAGCCAAGAGCACAGAAAAGCTGGTAGCTAAATACATAATTTGCAATAAAAAATATATTGCGGTCCTAAATTGAGATAAAAACTATTCTATCATTTAAGTTGGACCAAACTGAAACTGCGTGTAAAATTTGGTTAAAATCGGTTCAGTAGCTGAGGAGTCCATTGGCCACAAACACAGGGACACGTAATTTTTATATATTAAGATAAGAAAGATTATTGCTTGCTTACTGCGCTCTAGAAGCTGCCAGAACGTGTGCTTTATGTCGCTCAGCCATGGAGGTGTCAAAAAAGGCTAAGTTAAAAGGCTTAGCCAAGAACACAGAAAAGCTGGTAGCTAAATACATAATTTGCAATAAAAAATATATTGCGGTCCTAAATTGAGATAAAAACTATCCTATCATTTAAGTTGGACCAAACTGAAACTGCGTGTAAAATTTGGTTAAAATCGGTTCAGTACCTGAGGAGTCCATTGGCCACAAACACAGGGACACGTAATTTTTATATATTAAGGGAATGGAGCGCAACTGTAAACATCGTTAAGTGAAATTTTTCGTGTAATGAAGTTGAAAAAAATCACTTGGTTATGTCTACTTAGAAATGACTGTCAAGTAATATAAATGATGGAATGGGGAATAATTTTATAGTGCTTAGTTCATCATTAAAATGTAATACAATTTAAAATTTCCCAAGGAAAATTATTCCAAATTTTTTTTTTTCTAAACGCAATGTTAGCTTCATTTTCAGACATGACTTGGAAAAATATGTTCATAATAAATTCTAAGACAATATATTAGATGAAATAAATAAAATTTAATAGCGCAATACTTAATTTGAGCAATGGTGATCGTTTGATTTTACCAGAAAAAGAAAAAGTAAAAAAAAATAGTTTTTTGATACTTAAGTAAAAAATAATAATAAAATAGTTTATCTATGTATATTTAAAAAACACTTTATTAAAAATTAACTTTGCCTCCTTTATTCCTTGGAAAAGTTAAAAACGACCATATGAGATGAGATATAGTGTAGTCGGCTGGATCAGGCGAATCTTGTTATGATCGTAGTAGACTTGAAATAATTGTTCCTTAACTAAAGTGGTATTTATTAGCTGTAATTTGCCCAATTTGGTTTCGCAATCAAATACCGAACAGCTAAGTTACAATACCCAAGGACTGCAGTTTTGCCCTTGTTTTTCTTCATCAATCTGGATAATCAAACTGCGTGAAAATAACCTGGTGTTGAAGCTGAGTATATTATATGTTCATTGTAAAAAACGTTTCTTATTTCTGTTTTTGAGGCTATATTTTACTTGGTGCGACGGAAGAAAAAAACTTGTGCATTAAAGGGGATTAAAAAAATGGAATATTAACGGATGTGACATCATTAATTGGTGACGAATCGGTTTTATCTTGCAAAATCTGTTGTAAAAAAGGACGTCAAATCCATAATCAGGTATACGCGATATTTGGCGAGGTTCCCACAGAGCCCCTTACTAACCATCGGGGAGATTTCGGCAGTCTCTGTAAAACACTCTTTTCTGTCTGAGTTCGCAGCAAACTATGAAGTGGAGATACATTTTTCTGCTCACTCTGGGGCTCTGATGGTACAGTTTGTTTCTTTGGATCATTCTGCTTAATTTTTGCTTTTGCAGCTTCAGACTGCAACAAAAACGTAAAGTTTATTTGTTTGAAAGATATCCTTTGTACTTTATACTCACTTGTATGACAATGGGAATTTAAAATGCTCCTCTCATCAGCTGAAATCATTTTTGAGCTACGTTTACGTTTTATTTTAGGGCTGATACTAGAAAATGTTATTGGATTTTAAGATTTCAGTCGTCTTTTAAATTAACGAATATTGGTACTTTTATTTTTTTCGCTAACAGTCTGAGATGAGAAATAAGTATATTTTACCTGTGTTTTAATAAAGCATTTACATACTTATAATTACTGTAAGTGAATGTTTTTGCTTCTAGAGCATAATTTTAATTTTAAATCATTTACATACACGATTTATTATCTTTAATATGGCTTGTAGCTATTGGTTGTAGTGTTTTAAACATTCTCTTTCTCTTGTAATCAACTTTTTTTTCGAGCGAAAATTCTGGTTTAGAGCTGATTGCATTGTGTTTCACGTCACCGATTTTCATTGCATGTGAAAGTTTCGCTGCAAACGAAAATTCATTCAAAATTTATGAATTTAAGAATAATAGCTTCTGAAGCGCGTATATCACTACAAGTATTTTTTTTTTCTCATTAACCTGAAAATACCTGCGGAATCACGTTCTCCAAAAATGGCAGTATGAATTGTGTGATTTTACAGTCCTGCATGTGCAACGTCTTATTTTTAGTGTTATTTTTAATTAACTTCTCAAGACCGTGCATGTGATTTTACTTGGAGATCACGTTCTTCGCTGTCTGTAACAGGTTATGATTCTTCCTAGACATGAAGTGGTTTTATCACGTAAAATCACATCATGGTTACGGCTGTTTGCAATAGCTTTGGAAGAACGTAATATGACATTTATGGCCAACAGCGTGCTAAAATAGAGATAGCGATTGCATGTTTATTTTTTTACATTTTCGTTATGATATAAAACACTTCGGTGAACTGAATAATGCATGAAATTTTCACACGAAGAGCTTTTGGTGAGTGATTAAGATAATTAATATTTACTTTTATCATTTTTTAAGCAATAAATTTCATTTCCTTTTCTGTCCTCGTTTCAACATATTTTTTCCATAAAGTGATGAAAAGGATTACCTGTCTCGTAATTATTGCTGAAAGCGATTCGAAATGATAGAAAAAGAAAAACTTAGATAAAAGAAAAGACATAACTGTAAAATCCCCTTGCAATAGCGACACTGTTAAAACTACAGGTTACATGTGGCGCCTTTAGCTGTAAAAAGTTGTAGCACCAGCGGCCCCCCCTGATGGGTGCCGAATAACTCCCTATGGCACCCCCGAAGCACCTTTAGGGTGACATGGGTCACCCATTTAGTGCCATAAGGTACCCATAGGGTGCCACCCCAAGTAGCATCAACTCATCGGATTTTGCTCGGCCGATCATCGAACTCCTCGTTAACTGATCCCGTAACGCACGATGACATCGTTCCCATCAGTATCCGAGCACAGTTTTCGATGAGCTACTTTTCATCGGAAAACGATATCCTTCCGATCAACTTTCCCGAGGAAAATAAGCCGAGCATCCAGAATTGATCCTAAATTCATCGGCACGGGACTACACTGCTCGTAAATTGCTCCAAATCTCATCGTATTTTGAGCAAAACTCATCGGATTTTGCTGCCCGGATTCTGTTTGGCCGATGAGACATATTGGAGCGATTCCCGATGAGAACTCATCGAATCCGATCATCGGCCGATGAGAATTTCATCGGGTTTCGATGAATGGCCGATGAGATTATGCTGCTAGGGACTTGACTCCATGCGGCCCCTCCAAGGGTGCCATAGGGAGTCAAGTGGCACCTTTCAGGGGTGCCGCTGGTGCTTCTAACAGTGTATACCCCCTTACAGTATAACTTTACTTAAAATAATTCCATTTTGAAAAAAAAGTATCGATTGCTGCACTAAACAGACTGCAGAGGCTCCAAATACATCAAGTCCTTGTTTCATTGCATGATTTTTTTAAGAACTTGGACTCTACTTCAATTAAATACAGTTAAATTTTGAGCATTTCCAGAAAAAGTATTTATATGATGGTATTTTTTGTCTCCGTAACGGACGTGTCTTACGAGATACGTCCGTTACGGAGAAACCAAAAATTTAACATGTTTCTAGTCTTTGTAAGCCGTTTTGTGAAAAATTGATACGTTTGTCATCGTGGAATTTCCCAATAATAATAAAAGCTACCTTTTAGCGATTCGGATCAGCTTTTCAGATACTTCAATGAAAAAAATGTGTTACATTTACTTTACTTACTTTAGTAATTTTTCCACTTCAATATCTTTTAGGGAAAGCAATTTATTTTCTGATGAATTTTGTGTGACTAATAAAAATACCGGCAATGTTTGAGATAAAAGGGCAAACGTGCAACAAAAATAAATGTAGTTCAAGATAAATTATGATATTTTAAATCTTAAAGGTTTCTGAATTCTAAAGAGAAATAGCGACTTGTAAATAAATTAACTTATACATAATGGCGTGTTAGTGAGTCACTGACGAGTATATGTTTTCCTAACATTCTTACAAAATGAGCGGCGAAAATAATTTTACGATAGGGCAGTTCAGTTAGTCAGGAAAACAAAGAAAATATTTTCAGAAGAGCAAGTTTTACTTTTCTGCTATTGATACAACTTTTTAGCTTCCCAAATGAAAAACAAGGGAGAGAACATTAAATGAAGAGAAATAAAGAACGTTCAATAAATGTTTAAGCATTTACTGTGTTTTTTTTTTTTTTTTTGTATGCTAGAGCATATACAAATTAAGAGAGAGATATAGACTGAAAACAAGTTTTATGCTTTGGATAATTTAAACAAAATTTGTACAAACTATACTGAAAGTAAAACACGAAAAAACAAACCAGAATAAGCGAAGGTTCAGAAAAGGTAAGGTAAGAAGAATGCCTGTCCTTTATCCCCTTAAAAAAGCTTTCTATATTGTACAAAAAAAAAAAAATCTTATAATCATTTTTTTTTCTTTAAAATTTTTTTTGAAGATTTTCTTTAGGTAAAAACTGCAAAACATTTTTAAATAATATTTTTTTTTGATGCAAAGCAGAAATATGCCAGTTAGTTCCATACGTAATCATTGAACGCTCGTTTAGCGGTTTTGCTTCCTTTCCTTTTTTTTTTAAAATCTTCAACGAAATGGTTGCAGTTATTTTTCAGTTTATTTTCATGAGTGTTTTTTTCTCTTTTTAGTACGATGTCTTAGTTCAAATTGGTAAGCATCAGTGTCACCGGGTTTTGAAAATCAGTGGGGGTTACTCAAACAAAGGTTCCAAAAGGTAGAGGAAGGGGTTCCAAACAAAGGCGAATTTTCAAAATAAAACTTTCAAGAAAATACGCTTTAGTTTTGAAAGTGAAATACTTGATGGAAAATATCAACTTTTAACTTAGGCTTTTGCTACAATAAATTCCACTACAAAAAAAAAAACATAAATATTGCAGCAATATATTACCAGAAAATCTTAGTGAGTTAGTCATAAGTCATAGACACACAATAGTCTAATTTGTTTCTGTAATTTTGTTTACCTGAACATTAAAAAAATACGAAAAGAAATATACAAATTCAAACAAACAACGAAAAGAGAATATTTTTGCTTATAGGTGGAAAAATTGATATTTCTGAACTATAAGGCAAAACTGAAAGCTTGTGAATCTTAAGTAATGATTATTTTTTGTTGGGTTAAAAAATTTAAGTGAGTAACGGTAAGTAACTGGTAAAGCAACTTACTTTGAGTAACTTTAAAATAGTATAAAGTATATACAAAAATGTCAGAAATTACATAAATCTTCGGATGAATGGAAAAATATCAAATTATATTCGTTATCCATCTTATACTGATGTACGCATGCCCGGCACCTCCACAAATATTTTGGGAGGTGCTCAAGCGCATCAGCACCCTTTGAGTCGGCGCCCCTGGTACACATTATCCTTATCCACTGTCCCATTGTTTACTACTGCTTGGCTTGATATAGTGATAAAAAATGGGGGTGGTTCATGAGTAAAAATCTATATTAGTGTTTCATAACCAGCATACTTGTTTTCATTTCTAATTTTAATTATATCTGTGAATGTAGCTTGATTAAATATAAATAATACGAGAGGTTTCTTTACTGAATACTTGCAATGCGATTCGTGTGCAACATGCGACGCTTTTAAGATTTAAAAAAAAAAAAAAAAAAATTACGGCGTGAAATTTTTTTTGGACATGTGGCTCATAGAAGAGAAGCCCATACTCTGGTTGTATACCGAAAAATAAGCAAGAAAACTGCGGGAAACAGATCTGCGAAAAAAAAGCTTCTGGTGATTTTTAAGCATTTTAAGGAGGATATCTTCATGAGTTTCCCTCTTTGCTAAAAATGTCATCACTTTTGAACTTTTCACGTCCCCTAAATAAATGTTAACGGTTAATATAATAATCTGTTCCCTTGCAAATAAAAATAATGACTGTGAGACTGTCGAATGCTGAAGAATGTCAGGTGCTATTTCCAAAACGGAGTGTTTGTTCGGGAAAAACGATGATCATATATGGATTCCGGCGTCATTTTACATAAAAAATACTAACTCTGCAATACTGACTTTGTGGATTTATAGATAGTTTAAAAAAGTTAAAAGTCACAACTCAGTTTTCCAATTTTTTCTTAGCACAAAAACATTTTATCAAAAATTGTCCAAAAATTCGCCAACAGATAGTTCAGATCTTTTTCTCAAGCCTACACCGAATCTCCTATCCTTGAATTAAGGTGTTGTAGCAAAGCACTTTCTGGGAACATTTGAGACTTATTTTTAGAATGCTCTTTTACACCCAAAGGTTCTTCCCCACAGAGAGATTTGCGTCAGTTCCCTCCAGGAAACATAAATTTTCTTTCCTATGTACAAGTGGCTTTAGGATTTTCGCAGTACTTTATAGCTGTTTGTGTTCCAGTAGATTTTTTCAGTCGTGAAGGACAAGAGAAAATGATGACAATTTTCAATTAACACCGACACCGACTGAAACTTCCAGAAATTGCGACACTTCATTGTTTGTTTACATGTTGGTTGTAGAAATGCTGCTTATGACATATTTTTAGCAGGAATAATGTTAGGAAAACAAAATTTGCTCCTGCTTTAAAACCTTGACCTTGGTATATTTCTCCCATTTTTTCCCTATGTTATCACGTATGTTATTCGTGAAACTGTTAAGAAGTTCTTTCAGTTATAAATGCATTTCGTGAGTTCTGACATTATTTATTCATTTGCTTTTCTGAATATTTAAAGAATTTCGTACTATGGAGTTTATATCATATTTTTAATTTTCTTTATTAAGGTTTCCATTTCACTGCAATTTCGGTATTTCTTTAGCCTTCGAAGGAAGAGAAAAACGTTTTGAATATCGAAAGAATATCATTTGCTAAAGAAAGATGTCATTTGCTAAATGCTTTCAATGCTATTTTGAATTTTTTAAAACGAAAATGAGCATAAGTGTTTATTCACTGATTAATCTAGATTATTGATTCAAGGTGTTTTTAATTTTTTAACTGACAAGTATTGGGATTGATTTAATCTCTTCAGTCCTGATTTTTTCAACCATTTGAATTTTAAGTTTTTAAACCTTTGTTAGCTCTGAATAATACCTTAAAAAAATTGGGATTGATGAAGAATAAATGCTACAATCTTAGATTTTATAATGCATAGTTTTTTTCGTTATAATTTGCTTTGAAATCAGATATAAATAAAAACTTAGAAGGTACACATTTGTGTACCTTCAACTGGGACTGAAGAGGATAAGCAGAGATAAAGCTAGAATTATTTTTCAAGGCAAAACATTTTAATACGTACACCGTAACTGGCAATGGCTATTCGCCAATAGTGACGCCGAACGAAAGAATAGATGTCTGTCCCTGTATGAAATGGACTAGGTTTGTAAATGGTGAGGAACCAATACGCAGCCCCATTAGAAAACTGCAGCAACACATGTATCATTGCAGAGATTAAAGTAAATCCTAACTGCTCATTTTCATGAGAAACAAAGAAACGAAGCAAACAAAACCAAAGAAAATAGAAAACAAGACAATAAGAAAAAAAAGTTGACAAGATCGAAATAAATAAAACTAAGCACAAGTTTTGAGAAAAATGGCTTGAAAATCCTTTAGTCCAAAATAATGTATCTTCGACAGACAGAAGAAGAAATGGATGAACGTGGTATTCTATTCAAATTTCAGGTGGTAAGGATTTTGTACACGTTAATGAAAACAATTGTTCTGAATACATAGAAAAACACATCGAAAGGTAGAAAAATGTAATTGGATAAAATATATTGTATACAAGTCAGCTCCATAAATTATGAAACCAGTCTGTGGAAGAGCGGGGAAATTACTGAAAAGGAATAAAGTAACATTCAAAGAAACAATATAAAGCATTGTTATTTGAATGTGCACGCAGTATGTTCACTAATGCATTTCAATTTAGTAAATTAGAGTTGATTTGATGGCACTTTGCACTGATTTTCTATACGGCATCTTACCCAAAGATATCGGTCATATTACCCCAAGATTGGGGTAAGATGCCGAAATGCAAAGGTTTTCAAATTATTAATTTTCATATGTAAAAAATGTTTCTCAAAGTAAAAATTATTTTTTTCACTAAGTCTATATTTTATTGATAAATTGACTGGTTAAATATAAATCTACGTGCTATTTCATATAAAATAAAGTTTAAAGCTGTGGCGTCTTCCCCTAATCTACCCCACAGCTATCCAGAAAAAAATGTTCGAATTTTATAGTTGGAAACCAATCATAAAAGGATCTTTTTTTAATAGTTTTTATGGACACAAATGGGACATTTATGTCCATAAAATGTATTTTGGATTTGGCACACACAGCCGTGCCATACGGACATCATCATTATAAGCATTTGTGTGCTCTAAGAAACAAAATATGCATGTTTTTGTTCTTTACATCCCATACGATATAAATAGTTACTGATTGGGTACGTCTCTTTCTATTTTTTCAGCTGCTAAGTTTTTGGAATTTTACAAAGTTAAAGTAGTTGCTTTTAAAAAATTCAGTTTCTGTCGCATATGAAATTGCGACAAAGCAGAATGGTCATGTAATGGTCCTTAATAGTCCTGGCAAGTATGGACGGCAAAGACATACAGGTAGGCCGTCTTCTGTTTCTCTGTTTGTGAAAAGAATAATAATCAGGCAATTTCGCTCAAAAGAAAAAAAAATATTCGAAAGTAAATAGGAATTAAAGTTACGATGCAGTGCTCGAGCAGTTCGCTGTGTTTTACGAAGAAGAGAAAAGGAGAGGAAAACGTACGTCATGATTGGCCTCTCAGAAGACACTGAGGGTGGAGTTACTCAAAAACATTACGGGAAGAAAGTGGGATGATGTTATCTTTTCCCATGAGAGATGGTTTAATTTGGATAAAACAGATAGTTTTTGCTACTTCTGGTATACTGTAAAAAATGAATGTTGTTTTTACAGTATAGTACTGCTAATTTTATAGCAATAAACTGTAAAATTGCTCATTTTACAGTACTAAACTGTAAAATTGCTAATTTTACAGTAATAAACTGTACAATTACTTATTTTGCAGTTTATTTCCGTGCATTTTACAGTTTTAAACTGGAACCTCTGCTGCCAGTATTATACTGTTGTTTTTACAGTATAATACAGCTGGGTCATTTTCACCATATGCTTACATTTCAGAATTTTTAAGTAATTTTTTTAACTTGCTATTTTCTTTTAGAATCACAAACAGATGTTTTGTCACATATTTTAGGTGTGTGAAAAAGTAATTGGTTTAAATGCATAATTAAGCATTTAATGCATAATTAAGTATTCAAATGCTGTTGTAAAACATTCAGTTGCAAGGAAAATTGTCGTCCGTTACTATACAAAATCAATATGAAATCTCACTTTTAAACTACATCATAGCGCCTAGAACCAACTTCATTTGAAATTATTTGCATCCCCGAAGCTTAAAACGATGTTTGTGATTGTTAAAATATTGATCAAAAACTGTATGGTAACAGATTTGACCAGTAACGGACTTGACATTTCAACCAAAATGTCAAATTACGGCTAGGTTGTCGAATTTAAAAATTGAACAACAATATGCATTTTCTTACAGTTGTATAATAAACAATATTTCGGGGTAAAAGTTGAGAAAAAGTAAAAATGAATACCAAAATCTTTGGTAACAGACTTGACAAGGAATAAAAATACGCACCTGGAAGAAATCTTCTGCGAAACGCCACAGCAATATTTCTCAACAACTTTTTTAGGTAAAATAATCTTAGGGTAACGGACTTGACAAGAACTGCCAGACAAAATATATTCATACATTTCTTAATGAAAAAAATTGCTATTGTCAATATTTATTATGAATATTATATACTAATAGTCAATATATAAAAATAATTTGTTGTTGTTACTTTTTTATACAATTAAGTATATAAAAAAATAGTTGAACTTGCGAAAATTGGAAATGGACAAGCGTTTTTGCCTTGATTCTTATTTTTAAAAACTTACACCGAAGAGCCATTACATTATGACCACCCTCCATCTATGAGAATGGGCTCGTATAGGAGGAAAACCACTACGCGTGCGCGGCTGATACTGTAGTATATATCAGGGGTATGCAGTGTCTTTCTAAACATAGTGCGATTTTAGCGATATAATGCGAAAATCAGCAGATTTATCGGACTTTGATAAAGGTCAAATCCTTATGGCTTGACGACTGGGAACATCAATATCAGAAACGGCGCGTTTAGAGGGCTGTTCACGTTCAGTTGTTGTGAGCACATATCAAAAGTGGTGCAGGGATGGTGACGTGGCAAGTCGCCGGCCAAAAGTATGTCGTCCACGGCGCATTGATTCTAGAGGAGAGCGGAGATTGCGACGCATTGTTCGACGTGACCGAAGAGCTACAACAGCCGAAATCACCACCAGCTACAACAGTAGTAACCCGGGCAATGTTTCTCAACACACTGTGGAGCGAACATTGCTGCGTATGGGCCTACGCTTCCGGAGGCCAAAGCATGTTCCTGCACTAACGGAACGTCATCGCCAGATGCGTCTGCTATGGGCCAAGAAACATCGGAATTGGCCACCAGAGGAATGGAAGAAGGTCGCATGGTCCGACGAATCACGTTTTCTAGTCCATCACCTCGACGGGCGTGTGAGAATACGCCGATTTCCAAATGAATCCCTTGCACCCGGATGCACAGTTGGACGGAGACAAGCTGGTGGTGGGGGTATTATGGTGTGGGCAATGTTTTCATAGAGCACATTAGGACCCATAATCCCCATAGAACAATCCTTTACGTCTGGAAGGTGCGTTCACCGACCAGGTTCACCCATTCATGGCAACAGTGTTTCCTGTGGGGGATGGCGTGTACCAACAATATAATGCACCATGTCATAAAGGTCAAATCGTCATGGACTGGTTCGAGGAATATTCCAGTGATTTTCTGGTCATGTATTGGCCCCCAAATTCACCTGATATTAATCCAATAGAGAATTTGTGGTCCTACTTGGAAAGCCAAATTCGTGCTGCCACGCTACCCCCTCGCAATGTGAGGGAATTGCAGGACCAGTTGGTGAGCGCTTGGTACCAGATACCTCAGACTACCTATCAGCACCTTGTGGAATCAATGCCACGGCGGGTGCAAGCAGTTTTGGGTGCTAAAGGTGGTCCTACATGTTATTAGCAGGGTGGTCATAATGTAATGGCTCTTCGGTGTATATAAAAATAAATAAATAAATTTCAATAATTTTTTGAGTGATAGAATTTTTTGGGGGGCATTTCTTGCGGAAAATAAATGGTCGCATTGAATTTAAATATAAGCTATGCTTCAAAATCGTCTTTTTAACCTCCGGATAGCAAATGTAAACAAATTTTGAAAATGACCCGTATACGTCTATATAAAAGATTGAAACGTAATAAATGTCGACATTCTTCGGTGAATGTAAGCACTCACACAGCAAAGCCCTGCCTTGGACCGAATATGTTGACATGCTCCAATTTCAGTCTTTCACCAGTGACACATATACACAACTGTAAAGATGTGTCTCTATAATTCCTTTTACTCAAAAAGCTTTCTACATTATATGGCATACAAACATTTTTCGCTAAATATGTAAATATTATCAAAAGAGAAAAAATAGGAAGAAAAGAAAGAAATCAAACAAAACATGTTGAATGATATTTCCAAAATTGCCTAAGTTTGAAAACTTTTCATATCATGACAACATTAATATTTCACGGAAACCCTCAAAAGTGACTAATTTAAGAATTGCAGTTCTTAAATGAGGTCACAGTGTCAAGTGGATGGTGTAACTCTCTAAAAAAAGCTGAACTATCTAAAGCTGAACACTAAAACTTCAGAGGAGAAAAGTAATTACCAGTCTTATTCTTCTATTTTCATCGTATCCCCCGTAAGTACTTGTTTAAAGTATCGTTTATGAACAATGTTTTTAAGTAATGATACATGCGACAGGAATTTATTCACTTTTTATCTACTATTAAGCTTTAAAGGCTACTTAACTTTCATTGTTGTTTTTTTCCCCTGGATATAATGTCTTTAATTCGAGAATAAAGTATAATCAAATACTTTTCTTTTCTTTTTTTTACTACAGGTTTCTCGTCAACTATCCCTCGAGAAAAAGAGAAAAGTTGGAGCTAGTAGTAATAATAATTATAATAATCAAGATAATGAGAAAAAATGAGTGAAGTTGAAGAGCAGCATGTAGCTATTTCAAGGATACAGTGAAGCCCCCCTGGTCAGTGCAAGAATGCTTTACTCCCAGCGGCAAGCATTGTGAGAAAACTTTTGTCTACTGCAGTTTTGATATAGCATTATAGCACGTTGATTTTGATGACTTGTATTTTACTTATGTCAATAATTCATTTTACTTGTTCTGTCCGACCGTGAAGACCGCGCCTGGCGAACAATTCCACTGAAAAAAAGGGTGGATGGGTTGTGGGTGATAACTTTCCGAAATTTTCAATTTAAAACTTGCATTTGCTATATCCTTGTGACATATTCAACTGAACTATGTATTTGAAATTAGCATCGTTCCAAGCTGTATGATACGGCTCAAAATGCTTTTTATTCTTCTTCCCTTATTGTTATCTTACCTAACACCTCTATTCTGAAAAGATCAGAAAACCTGACGCATGCGCAAATGCGCGGAAGGTTTTACCAAAGAAGATCTGACAGTACAGGATGTCCGAATCAAACATATTCTATTTTAACAGTCGATCAAAGAAAAAAAAAGCGTTGCGATGGTGATATCGGCAAAATTTGGCAGCTGAATACTTAAAGTTTACCGGGGTAATTTTTATTGTCCCGTCTGATGCGCATACGCTTTTTATAACGAGACAAAGGGGAAAATGGCGCCCCTATAAGAGAAGACACAATAAGGCAATTCCATGCAAGTGTGGAAAAGCGTTGGAAAAATCAAATTACAGCAATGCGTCTGTTGCATATTTTTTGGTTTAAAAATGTTAGAAGTTTATTATTTATACTAATTTTTTGTCAAGAATGTAGTATTTTTAGTGTTGGCAGCACTTTGAAGTTGGAAATAGAATACTTAACTTCTGGCAAAGCAAATGGTCAATCTTTCAACGTTGGTAAGTTTCAATTTTTTTCTTTAGATAACTGTTTTAAAGGAAGAATATTGATTATTACACTTTAATTCAATATTGTGAATTGCTAAAACGAGTGTTTTCACGTAAATTAAGTGATTTATGTAAACTTCAAATATGCACTGTTTTATGTAACGTAAGTTACCAAAAACATGTTAAAGTTCATGATGTGCATAAAGACGGAGCAATGCAATGTTAAAAATGCTATATTTTCTGTCTCATAAGTGAGTGTTAAGCAAATAATTAAAGTTTTTTTAAAAATATTGTCTATTTAATTTTTTGTGCTACAATCAAAACGTGTAACGTAAGTTACCGACACACGCAGGTAAAGTAAGTTACCTCAGCAGAACTTAAATACTTGTGTTTATAAAGAAAGTAAATTGTGAAATAAAGATATGTGGTTAGTAGGAGGGGTAATTTATTCAAGAATTCTTTTAAATTTGTACTGTATTAACTTAATTTAAATTAATCATATTTCTTAAAATGTCTCTATTTGTTAATAAGATTACAATACACCTCTATTACAAATTATATAATTCTTTTTGGCTTTTAAGATATTGATTCTCTCTAAACAATATCACTGCATTCAGAATATTTAGGAGTAATGTACTATAAATTATTCAAAAATGATTTCTGTTATGGTTTAAAGTTATAAAATATGTTTTGGAAAAAACAAATAAAAAATATTTTATCTCTTACAGGTGAAATATATTTTATTCTGCATTAAAATGCCACTGAACTGTGCAGAAAAGATGCGCTGTAAACGGGATGAGAAAAGTCATGTGGATATTACAGATTTGTAAATAAAAGTCACTCTTGATGGTATTGAAATATGTTAGAAAAAGCAAAATTTATCAAAAATACTTTCTAAAGATCCGCACATTGACAATGACTATTTAAGAACTAGAAATTAACAAACTGTGGGGTTTCGTTTAGTTAAGTATTTTAAGGAATAAGAAGAGAAAACAGAGATAAAAGCTGGTGAATGGTGTGTGGTGAAGTACGAAAATACATTGTATCCTTGAATTGTGACGATTATCGAAGAAAATGAATTTAAAATTTAAGTAATGGCTGCTGTTGGCACCAATTAGAGATGGCCAGAAACGACAGATGAAATTTATTATAAGAAAGAAAACATAATTCAAAAAATTGAATTACCTGAACTTATTAATAACAGCGGCTAGTATAGACTTAAGTCTTATGTTATGTAATATTTTTGATTAATCATTGAGTTTGGTATTAAAATTCTGTAAATTTAATTCATAATTGTTAATTTTCAATATTTCGATTTAAACTAAGCTGTAATTTTCATTCATTAATTTTTGTAATAAAGATATGCTTGTGAGTTAATTTTGTAACGTAAGTTACTGTAACGTAAGTTACTGTAACGTAAGTTACTGTAACGTAAGTTACCCAGTTAAAAATTCCCATAATTTTTAATTTTTGAAATAATGTTTTTAGTTTATGAAAATGTATTCCTAAGCATTATAAGGAACTGATAAATTATGCTTCAAACAATAAAACAGCTATAATAGAGCAGAAATTTGCCTCAGAACCAATTTGCATATTATGTCATTCCCTTTTTGTGTAACGCAAGTTACTGCCTTATCTTTGACTGCTAAATTTTATAAAATTTAAATGCATCGAATATCTTAGCATTTTAATTTTGCTTTCGACTGTCATTTTCATAGAATGCTTTCATACAAGGTTTGTACAGCAAAATTTGCCTGTACTGAGGTGCTAAATGCATAAGAGTTGGTCGAAATGGAACGTAAGTTACCGTGGAATTGCCCAATATATTCTCTGGTATGCAATGCAGAACACAATTCCGTAATAAGTGCGAAGAATGTTTTGAAATGCTCTTATCATGAGGTGTACTTCTTTTATAAATTGTTCAAAACATTCTTTGTACTTGTTATTTCCTATTTGGGTTCTGTGTCGCATACCAGAGAGCATCTTGTGTCTTCTCTAATGGGGAAGTTTATCCCCACATAAAAAGCGCAGGCGTGTCTCAGTCAAGTCAAAAAGAAATTTACTGGAAAACTTAAAGCATTCAGCTGCTAAATTTTGCAAAATCACCCTCGTAGAACTTAAACTTTTTTTTTCGACTGTTCAAATTGGGCACGTTTGATTCGGACATTTTGCATTTTAGAATTAAAAAGTTTAAACACTTTTTTATACATTAATGGTTATATTAATATTTTATATTCATATAATGTTAAACAAATATGTATTAATACTTATTTAAATAATAAACAAATATATGTTAATATTTGTTTAAATAACAAAATTAGTTTTCCAATTGACCCTGGTCGAGTGAAAAAAAATGTTTCGGAACTTCATTTTTGCGGGAAAGTACATAATAACGTCAGCATTACGGAAAACATGCCAGAAAATATCAAGCTTAAAAATCGTGCTTTTTAGAAGATTAGGAGAAAAAAAAAATCTTTTTTTTTTTTTTTAATTGCCAATTTCTTCTTGCGAAACTTTTTCTTTTTAGTAAGCTCACAACTATATAAATTACATTTTACCGAGCCTTGTTTATTTTGACAGCGTTGTTTTCTAAAAAAGGGTTTGTTTTCACGGACCTCACCGTTTTGAACTGTTTTCGTGGGCTTTGTCTGGCGCCATTGTCCGCTCCAGGCATCAGGACAACGCGGAATCATTCACAAACCACTGGCTCCAAGAGAGCAAGAAAAAAGTCCCGCCAGCATACCGAGACGTTGCCATGGTCACCATCCCTCCTGGCGGCGACGCTGCGAAGCTCGGGAGCAACATCAAAAAAAGAAAAAAAGATCGCACGTCAAGAAAGAAGAAAAAAGAAGGCTGGCATTCTTTTAAAGAACAGAACTGCTATGCTTGAGCAGTAGTGAGGCGGAAACGTTCTGAGGAAGAGAAGTATCTTGAATCCCACGTGCTCCAGTCATGGGAACCAAACTGTTGTGGTCTCTTATCTTCTCATTAGCAAGTAAGTGGGGAATCCCTATTATGAGGAATACATAAATTCACTTATTAGTTGATCGGGTGAGAGGTTATTGTTTTTGTTTAGGGAAGTTAATTCATTCTTTGCCATGAAATGACAGCTGTCCCACTAGGATGATATTGGAAAATATGTTTCATGTTTTGGGGGATGAGATTGTGTGTTATAACACAAAAATGAAAACCTCAGTTTATTATTTTATTTTTTATGGGAAATTCTTACTATAAAAATACATAAATGCACTCATTAATTTATCGGATGAAAAGTATAAGAGAATATTGTTTTTGTTTAGGGAAGTTATTTCGTTCTTTGTCATGAAATGACAGCTGTCCCACTAGGATGACATCGCAAAATATGTTTCAAATTTTGGGGAATGAGATTTTGTGTTATAACACAAAAGTGAGAACCGAAGTTTATTATTTTATGTTTTATGGGAAATTTTTACTTTAAGAAATACATAAATGCACTCATTAATTTATCGGATGAAAAGTATAAGAGAGTGTTGTTTTTGTTTAGGTAAGTTAATTATTTACTTTCCATGAAATGACAACAGTCCCACTTGGATGACATCGAAAAGTAAAAACTGCATTTCATATTTTGCAGAAATAGATTTCATGTTACAACATCAAACTGAGATTGTTTTATGTTTTATGAGAAAAAGTCTCTTAGGAGAAATACATACATTGTCTCAGCTGATCGGATGAAAGGTATAAAGAGTATTGTTTTCGTTTAGGAAAGTTAATAATTCCTTTGACATGAAATGACAATAGTTCTACTTTGATGATATCGAGAAAAATTAGAATGCATTTCCCAATTTATAAAGTTAGATTTTGTGTTATAGCATCAGAGTTAGAACAAAAGTTTAGTAGTTTATATTTTGTAAGAAATTTCTCTCATGAGAAATACACAAATTTACGCATTAATTGATTGGATGAAAGGTCTAGGAAGCATTTTTTTTTTTTAGAAAAGTTGATGATTGCTTTGCCATAAAAGGAAAACAGACCCATTTGAATGATATCGAAATGCAAAAGAATGCATTTTAAATTTCGTGGTAGTGCATTTTATATAATAACATCAAACTGACTGTTTTAAGTTTCATGGGAAATTCCTCTTAGGAGAAATATAAAAATTCACTCATTACTTTATTGGATGAAAGGCATAAGGAGTTTAGCTTTTGTTTAGGAAAATTAAAGAATCTTTTACCATGAAATGACAATAGTCTCTCCTGGATGATATCGAAAAGTAATATATTGCTTTTCATACTGCATGGAATTTTGTGTTGTGACACCAAAAGGATAACCTAAGTTTATTGTTTTATATTTTATGTATAAATTAGTTCCATCGAAGATATTTGATTATAAATGTAAATATAAATTAGCGGTTGACGTTTTAGTGAACGTGCTTCCTAGCTGCTTATTGTTACCAAAAAAGTCATGGATTCTTTTAATTTTTTCTGCTTATCAGAATCACACTGCCGGACAATAAAAATGATAATAATCCCTATAAAGGTATTTTGTGTCCTTTCTCAACAACTACAATTCATAACAATAAGTTGATTAGCTTAGCACACATTTTTTTTTCTGGGAAGTTTCTTATTGAGGCCCCCTCAATATAATACCACCAAAACAAGTAAACAGCCCAAAGGGGAGGAGGGCATTAGAAAACTTTCATTTTTTTGTCTCATAATTTTTAAGCAAGGATGTTACTTTCCTCCTGATGTTTTATGTAATTATTAAAAGAGGTTTGAAGAATTAATATAAGAAGTAGGTTTCGAAAATAAACTCCTCTCTTTTCATTTTTAATCTCTTATTTTAGGAT
Organism: Uloborus plumipes; assembly: GCA_038373865.1. Taxonomy (NCBI): domain Eukaryota; kingdom Metazoa; phylum Arthropoda; class Arachnida; order Araneae; family Uloboridae; genus Uloborus; species Uloborus plumipes. Next base: position 51,697 of record JAXGGA010001417.1, read on the forward strand.
CCTTTTTACGAGTTTAAAATATCAAGTAAAGTAGATTGATTTGTTGTAATACATTTTTAATATCTGAGAAAATAAAGATTTAAACAATGAAAACGCTGTCCCTTATTTTTTCAGTTCACTATTTTTTGTCATTTTTTAACTTTAACATTCGTTGAAAAAGGTTATAACTGAAGAGTTCTAGAAATTTATCGTTATTAAATAAAAATAAAACCCCAAAAATAAAATTTTGTGAGCTTCGGTTTTGTTAGTGGGGTCAATACTCTTTAAAGAATGTATGAAGAGGAAAAATAATAAAACTTTTTTTAAAAAAAAGAGGTTTCTTTAAAACTTGGTTCAATTCAGGCATTTCGTAACCTCCATGTGTTAAGTTTACATAATAAAGGAATATTTATTTTCAATTTGAAGTAAAACTTTATTATTTTAGTTTTGTTTAGAAAGTTTGATGTGGGAAAGAGACGTAATTTGTAAGTATTTTTTTTTTTTTTTTTGTCGTGTGCCAGCCAGGCTGGCAATTTGGGGTGCGCTGCTTCAGTTTTCCAACTGTACCGTTATTTGGTGTGAAGTCCGACTTCCACAGTACACGCATGCCATAGGGACCCGTTTATAGGGTAGGCAACCTTTCACACAACAACACATTCACACACAAAGAAAGGACAAGGACAGGAGAAAGAAAGCATATCCATGCCCAAGCCGGGACTCGAACCCGGGGCCACACCATCTATGGCAGACTGCTCTGACCACTAGACAAGGTGGCCGGCGTAAGTAAATTTATATTGGTTAAATGGTTAGTTATGGGAACCCAACCAGTAATGGACAAAGGCTCGACCGATGCACCGGCGCCGATGGTTGACAAAATTTCCATAGGCCATGATAATAAACAAAAAAATAAAATATACTACTAGTGCATAATTAGTTAAATTGTTTTTTTTTCTTTTTTTAATTTTGTGTAAAAAAATGCTCAAATTTAAAAAATACATAAATGTGTTTGCGAATTTTTTTTTTTTTTTTTTTTTTCATTTTTCTTACATTTTTAAATTAAAGTAATATATGAAATTTAAAGTTATTATTTTAAGGTGACACAAATATGTGCAGGAAAAATCTAGTGAACACCAAATCGAGGGGTAGTAAAAAAGAAATTTAGGCCAAAATCGGAATGACTTAATCTTAATGATTACAATTATCCTGTATTCGTAGAAATAAAAGTAGAATGAAATGAATATATGATACTTCAAATCTCTTATAAACATTTTTTTTCTAATCGTTTGATTTGCTCCCCATCGGCCATCGGGCATTGGAAGAGGAAAATAATCGGTCATCGGCAATTGGCCAACAATCGGCATCGGCCCATTGGACAAAAAATGCCATCGGTCGAGCCTTAATGGACATGTTCGCCATGTATTGTCAATATCAAGTTTGTAATCGATATTAAAGGAACACCATCAGTGGATTCTCAAAATAGCATAATTCAAAAACACTTCTACACCCATTTTTTCCATACATAAGTTTTTGTCTAGTGTAATTTACTTTTTTACTGCTTCTCAGTCAGCAATAGGGAATTTTCTTGTTTTAAAAATTTTGATGGGTTTCTTTGAAGTTCTGTTACTTTTATATTCTACTATTCATTGTGCTGGACCCCCTATAAAATGATATTTATTATGAGATTTAAAGCGAATACAAAATATAACACACTACATTGAAATTTATGTAACGTTGTAACTTTTAGAAGCATTGAGTGAATACCTGGCTGTAAGTATTGATTGGGCAAACTTTCAATTTTTCAGAAGCGAATTCTAGTTTTATTATTATAGTAGAACTTTGTGGAATATTGTCCTCAGCCTAATCGGCATTTTTAGGAACTGGTGTCCTTACTTAATTAGAATTTTAATGAGACCATTGACGTTATTTAGAAATTGTTGTTCTTCATCTGACAGGGATTTTTAAGGACTGTTCTCTAAGTCATGTAAGCATTTTTCAAGGACTATTGTCAAGATTTTACTGAGGATTTTGTGGAACTGTTGCCTTTACTCTAATGAAGATTTATATGGTCGGTTGACCCTACTTTTATCTTTTTATCTTTATTCTAATGACATTTTAAACTATATTTCTCCGGAATTATTCAGGAGAAAATGCTATACATACCTTGTCCTCACTTGTCCTTAGTTTTTTTCTCAACGGGAATCGGTGTAGAAATCGAGATAGCTGTCACGCTGCGTCAAACAAAATCCAACAAGAATTGGAATTTTAGGAGAGAGCTTGTTTTATTCCCGAAGTTTCCTTTTTTGAATAAGATTTTTTATGACAAATGTTCGAATTTCAATGGGAATTTTTGGGACTGTTGTGATAATTATGACGGGAAATTGTATACACTATTTTTTATTCTGGTATTTAAAAGTGATTGTTGAACATACGTCACTTGACATAACTATTAGTTTTGACGTAGACCGTGCAACGCCAGTCGACGTAGCTAATTTCTTAATAAAAGGAGTTGACAGTCGTAGATTTAGTTTATGCTAGAGTTTTACTCCTCTTTAACACCAATGAACTTTTCCCCAAACATTCAAACTTTATAAACAGATTTAAAGCAATGAAGCATTTATTGTTTTAATTATTATGCTAGCCCACTCCTTCTCCCCCCTCAAAAAAAAAAAAAAAAAAAACACTGTATACAGTCAGAATATAGATTTTGCAAGATGAAAGGTCAATCCATCAATTATGAAAGCAGCAGTTTTTCACATTCTAGCAATGAAATTGAATTGCTCACTCTTTCATTCATTCATTCTTTTGAGCTTTCTTGCCACTTTATAGTAGTTGACTGAAATTTTGACACTGTGAAAGATTAAATTGCAAATCCTTTGGAGAACTATTCGTCTCTGCTAATCTTTGGTCTGAAGCCTGACAAAGAACCGATTTTATTCACTTAAAGGAATTCCAAGTTGATATATGACACATTAAAGTTCAGCAACATTTTGATAAACTGACAGGAGTAACAATTTTGCTTACTTTCTTCTATTGGAAGATGAGGTAGAAAAAAATAGTTTTTAAACGTGAAAGTGCTGTAAACGTAGTCCTAACCATAGTCTAAAACTTTGAAGGAGCTTTTTTATTGGACAATGTCTAACGAATTTTCTTCTTGAGAGCCTCACAAAATGACAGGTTTTCTAGAGCGGAGAAATTCTTTACTCTTATGCATTATTAAACAGATTCCCTGTTGAATGTTTTTACTTCAAAATCAAAATATTAAAATGTTACGAGATACTTTGGTGTATTTTTTTAAGTAAATGAAATAAGAATCAATTTCATTTGCTGCGAATTTAAAAAAATATAATTTGCATTGCAGTTTAAGATCAGATCCTTATATCTTTGATAGCGATAAAGATTGTAATTTATTAAACATTTATTAGAACGTGTTTAGCAAATCGAGTGTATTCATTTCTTTTAGTATATTATAATTGTAATAAGATCTTTATCTTCATTTAACATATGGTACTTTGCGATTAAAATTAAAAGTAATAATACTAATAATAATCTTTAAATTTTATACAGATACCACTGGTATCGATATCAACTGGTACTGATAGTATCGGAATATCCCTTGTAGCAATATGAATAAATGAGCAGCTAAATGATAAAAGTAAAGATGTATACAGTTAATTTTACACGGTATTTCTCAAAACCATGAAAGTGATTACTTTTTTTGCTAAATTTACGCCTTATCATTAAAATTAGCTCTGAAGATTTCCTTTTCCATGTAACACGAACATCCAACTACTTAAATAACACTTCTGCACCAAGCTTTATTTTCAAATTTTTGACTTGTTGCCTTTCTGCAGCTTGTGATTCATAACTAAGTAAATAAAGTTCAAAAGCACAAACAAAATATATCTTCTCCATAGTTCCACATAGCTTAATTCCCTATAAACACACTACCAATTAGAGTAGGCTGTTTCTCAACTTTTCTTGCAAATTGTATAAAGTGACAAAAAAAAGACCAACTTCAGAAATTTAAATTCACCCGGTCTCACAACTTCATTCACATTCTCACAAAATGCTTTAAATCTTAGCAATGAGTAAATGCTAATACGAAAAGTTTCAGGTCTAAAAAAGGCACTTCAAAACATACACACGTGCATCTGAAAAGTAGGAAGAACCTGTTTTTATCAGTTGGAAAAAGAAAGTTATAAGCTGGTAAGTTTCACACAAACTGCATTGCTCAATATAGGCGAGTCCGCGATTTCAAATGATAATTGATTTCGCAGTTGTGGTCGAGAAGCAAGTGAAAACATTTCAACAAATGTCTTGTTTTGCATATTTTCTGTTTATAAATTTTGAGTCGTAATCGATAAATAATGACTGTACATTACCTAATTATACTAACTTTTGGGCTTGGTATCGTTTTTCACCTTGGTAGGTAACACTGTTCGACAAAAAAAAACCTTGAAAATGCTTCTGGTATTTTGAAGGCTGATTCTTATGTAAAATGACCCCCTGAATCCGAATATGACCCCCGTTTTCCCCCATCACGTCCCAATTTTTTTTAAAACGCCCCCCTTTTTTTTTCATTTTTCCTTAGTTTCAGGGCTATTATATTTTTTTTGGAGGGGAAAGGAGCCTTATATTCACCAATAAATTTTTTTGAAGGTCAAGAGAGACTCAAAGCTTAAAATCATGAGCACCGAGAAAAAATCGGGGAACTTGGGGGGGCGTGCCCCCCCAAAATATTTGAAAAATCACCAAAAACGATCTTTTTATTCTAGTTTCCTTAAAAAGACCTTTAAAACATTTTTTTCGGTGCAGAACCAGAGTATAGGATCTGCTCCTATGGCTCCTGGGTCAGAAAAAATTTTCACGCTGTAAAATTAAAAAAAAATAATAAAATAATGCTTTAAAAATCGCACTTTGCACTCGAGTTTTAAAGCAGGTCTTCAGCCAAAAAAAAAAAAAAAAAACAAAATTGTGGCTGATTCTTATGTCAAATGACCCCCTATTTCCAAATATGACCTCAGTTTCCCCCTCCACCCCCTCTTTCCAGAGAGTCCCCCCCCCCCAATTCAGAGTCATTTTACTAATTCGGAGGGGAAAAGTACATTACGTAACCCGTTAACATAATTCTAAAAGGCAACAGAGGTTCAAAGTTCAAAATCATGTACATGTGTACCAAAAATATAAACTATGGCGGTGTACCCCCCCCCCCAAAAAAAAAATCTTCTTTTCTTGTTTTTCTAAAAGACGTTTTAAACCTTTTTTTTTGGGGGGGGGGAAATCAGTATTGAATTTTTTTTTCTTTTTTGGGGGGGGGAGGGGGGAGGTATACCACCCTAGTTTATATTTTTGGTACACATGTACATGATTTTGAACTTTGAACCTCTGTTGCCTTTTAGAATTATGTTAAGGGTTACGTAATGTACTTTCCCCCTCCGAATTAGTAAAATGACTCTGAATTGGGGGGGGGGGGACTCTCTGGAAAGAGGGGGTGGAGGGTGGAAACTGAGGTCATATTTGGAAATAGGGGGTCATTTGACATAAGAATCAGCCACAATTTTGTTTTTTTTTTGGCTGAAGACCTGCTTTAAAACTCGAGTGCAAAGTGCGATTTTTAAAGCATTATTTTATTTTTTTTTTTTTTTTAATTTTACAGCGTGAAAATTTTTTCTGACCCAGGAGCCATAGGAGCGGATCCTATACTCTGGTTATGCACCGAAAAAAATGTTTTAAAGGTCTTTTTAAAGAAACTAGAATAAAAAGATCGTTTTTGGTGATTTTTCAAATATTTTGGGTGGCCACGCCCCCCCAAGTTCCCCGATTTTTTCTCGGTGCTCATGATTTTAAACTTTGAGTCTCTCTTGACCTTCAAAAAAATTTATTGGTGAATATAAGGCTCCTTTCCCCTCCAAAAAAAAATAATAGCCCTGAAACTAAGGAAAAATGAAAAAAAAAGGGGGGCGTTTTAAAAAAAATTGGGACGTGATGGGGGAAAACGGGGGTCATATTCGGATTCAGGGGGTCATTTTACATAAGAATCAGCCTTCAAAATACCAGAAGCATTTTCAAGGTTTTTTTTTGTCGAACAGTGTAATTATTGCCAGGTGATAACATTGAAAGCAGCTGTAGATGCAGTGCGATATAAAACAATAATTATTTTAAGGAATTAGGTAATTAATAAAATCTGTCGTACATATCGGACTGCGCGGATTAAAGCAAAATTACTTTATTTGTATTGTATTTTCGATAGTTCATATAACAGAAACATCTGCTAAAAAAAAGTCAAATACTCTTGATAAATTTATTAGCAATGTAAAAGTTTTTGTTAGGTTTGTCATTGACAGAACTAAATCTAAAAAAAAATCCAAGTTCAAAAGAATAAATAAATAAATAAATAAACATATTTATTAAAAAAATATCCCTGTAACTCCATTTTTTTTTTCGTTTCTGTTAGATTTTGTAAATAGTTTTTCTCCATTTTTTTTAATTTACAAATTTATAAAATAAAATAACTAATCAAGGTACAAATTGACAAAAAGAAAAGGAAGAAAAAATTAATTATCACTAACTTCTTGAGCCCTTTTTAATTTTATTTCAAGACGAGTTACGCTTTAGATTTATTTTTTACGTATTTGATTCATATTCTAGTATCAAGAATTTTTGATCATTTTTTACCAGCAAACCTTTCCTGTCTCCATTTCTTTTCCGGCATCGACTATTATACACTGCTCGACATTGAAAATGCAACACCAAGAAGGAGGGGTCAGAAATTGTCGAAATTTGGTAAGAAGACAGAGACAGCGTGGAACAACAAGTGATATTTATTTCAAAATAAATAAGCAAAATTTAGAGCGAGGACGGCGTCGGCTCAGTAAGAAGTAGGACCACCGCGGACAGCGATGCACGAAGAAACACGTCTAGGCATGGAGTCAATAAGCCTGCGGATGGTGTCCTGAGGGATGGCACTCCATTCCCTTTCAACCATTTGCCACAGTTCGTCCTCTGAACGAGGCAGTGACAGGTTCTGCAACCGGCGTTCAATCACGTCCCACACATGTTCGATTGGTGACAAGTCAGGAGAGTATGGTGGCGAGGAAAGCATCTGTACACCTCGTAGAGCATGTTGGCTGATTCGAGCACAGTGAGGCCGGGCGTTATCCTGTTGAAAAATTGCGTTTGGCAGACCCTGAAGGTAGGGGATTGCCACCGGCCGCAGTACATTATCTACATATCGTTGGGCCGTCATAGTGCCCCGAATACGAACTAGAGGTGATACGGAATTGTATGCAATAGCGCCCCAAACCATTATGCCACGTTGTCGCGCTGTGGGGCGTTCCACAGTTGCTGCCAGATTCGATCTTTCTCCACGTCGACGCCACACACGTATGCGATGACTATCGCTGGACAAACAGAAGCGGGATTCATCTGAGAACACTACGGTTTGCCATTCTGCCATCCACGTCCGGCACCATTGGTGGAAGGGTCCGGCACCATTCCAAACGTTGAAATCTGTGCTGTGAGGTCAATGTCGACACATGAACATCTAGGATACCTTGCACGTGCTGCAGAATCGACGTACAAGTGACTTGCGGGTCCGCCACAGCTTGTCGGTGAATCCGTCGATCCAAGCGGTCTGACGTCACTCTGGCTGCACCTGCACCCCTCAATGTGGCTATTTTTCCTCTTGCCAACCATCTCCGACACAGCCGATGCACAGTGCTTTCATCCATGTGGGTATCAGCTGCAATTTGACGTATGGACCAACCTCCCCTTCTCAATCCGATCACCATACCCCTTGTAAAGTCGTCTATATGCTGGAAGTGTCTTCGTTGAGGACGGCGTGGCATTTCCTCCTATCACACGTATTCTTCGAGACAAAAACCAAATTTCTCCGATAGTTAGTCTGGCAGAAAAACCAACATGAACATAGCCCACTTTTCAACTTCATTCTCTTATATCTTACTTCAAGTGCGTCGGAGAGCTGCGCATTTCATATCATGTGCATAACTCAGTGACGTGCGTCTATGGTAAAATTTGCATGAATTTCTGACCACTCCTTCTTGGTGTTGCATTTTCAATGTCGAGCAGTGTAAATCATGTGGGACTTTATCCATTGCATGAAAACTTCATTGATGACCCTAAATGTATTTTGTAAATTTGAAACCCAAGTAAGTACTGACTGAAAGTTCGATCCTGCTCGTACATAATTGATGATATTTATTGAAAAGTTCAAGAAGAAATGTTCCAATTTTTAATCATTGTAAAAGAAGAAGAGCAGTTTTTAAAGGGATTCTTAAGATCATCTTAAAATCTAATTGTGTTATCTACGATTGGCACGATGAAAATCATTTGCATATTTGCTATTACTATAACAACATTACTATAACAATATTACTATAACATAGCTAATTATTTTCAGGATAATAATAACTTTCGAAAACTATAGCTAAGATATATTTCATTTTTGTGAAAACTAAAATGATTCTATCATGTATTTTGTGTTTCGGCCCTTTTTATCGTTGAAATGATTCTCATCTATACTATCTCAGAATTTTTAAAACAATTATATATAACTGCTTTCGATGTAAAACTGTTTTTGGAGATTTAGAAAAAAAAAAGACTTTATACTTATATTTTTATATTGCGAGAATATGTATGAAATTTCAAGGTAATTTCAATAATTATTTATTTATGTCCGCTTCTTTCTCTCTCTCTCTCTCTCTCTCTGACTACATTTAAGCACTGTTATTGGTTTTGTAACTCAACTTTCTCGCTATTATTTTTTTTATCTATGTAAATTTGAGGCTTATGTATTTTAAAGTTGTTGGGCACAACAGACTGCATTCTATTTTTTTATTTATCCCGAAGGTGTATTGCCATTTTCTTTAGTAGCAAATAGATTCCTCATCAACAAAAGTCTTATATTAATCATTAAAAAATATATGTAACCTCAAAATTCTTTACCCAAAAGTACTCGAAGCATAACAGCTTTTAAAAATAATACATTAATTACTGCCTATCATGGCTCTTAAAACAATTTTTTGCCTGGTAAAATATAATGAACAATGTTAAAAAACAAAACTTTGTGAAACATTGCAGATATGAAACACTCGCGTGCATTTGTTAACATAATTATTTATTTATTTGTTTATTTATTCTTTTTTTTTTTTTGCCAAATTTGCACTTTTCTACGTCGTTGATAATGTTTTTTTTACTTATACACAAATATATTGATTTCTTAATTTTGCCTTCCTGATAATTAAGAAGAAAACGTTTAATCAGCCTATTTTTAGTCAAAGGAAATTCCAATTACATTCGAGTCACGATTATCCAACATAAACCGTCGTGGCTATATTCGGTGGATTGCAGAAATATCGGATAAAAGAAACTACACAGATTAATACTTTTTTAATTGTGAGCTATAGAACAGGTGTGAATACTACACTGCTCAAAACAATTAAAGGATATTGAGATTTTGGTTTGATTTTGCACCTAAAGCCCATTTTGGTTGATTGATACATTATCGACTACACGTAGTAAGCTATAAGAGATAAAAATCACTCCAGTTTAGCAGAAAAAATGCTTTTTATTCAGGTTTTTTGTACAAAAGGGAAGAAAAGGAAAAAAACCCATTTTATGAAAATGAGAAAAATAAATTAAAAAAAAAGTTTCCTTTGAAGAAAACCACTTTTAGGGCGGGGGGGGGGGTATGGTTTCTCCGGACAGCTAGCAGTGTTAAACACCTCTGAGGCATGGACTCAATGAGGGTATTAATGAGGTACTGGGGTATTCTGTCCCACCTCTCCTGAAGAGCTCTTTCGAGTGCCTGGAGAGTTTCTGGAGGTGATAGTTGTTCAGCCACTCGTCTTCCTAGGATGTCCCAAACATGCTCTATTGGGTTTATATCCGGAGAACACGCTGGCCATTCCACACGTACGATCCCTTCTTCAAAAAGAAAATCGCTCACCAAGTTAGCACGATGTGACCTGCAATTGTCGTCAATTAAAATGAAGTCATCTCCAATTGCTGCAGCGTAAGGGACGACGATAGGTGTGAGGATCTCATTCCTGTATTGTTGACTAGTCAGAGTTCCATTTCGGAAGATATGGAGGTCGGTTCGACCATCAATGGAAATGCCGGCGTATACCATCACACCTCCACTACCAAATCTGACATTTTCGCGCACAAATGCTGGATTATTTCATGTGCTACGTTCCCTCCAGATGAAAACCTTCCTATTATCAGGATGAAGGGTAAAACGGGACTCATCAGAGAATAGGATATTGCGCCACTCATTTCTTCTCCAGCTAACGTGCTCCGTTGCCCACTCTCTACGGGCACGACGGTGACTTGCACTTAGTCTGACACACGCCATTGGTCGACGGGCATACAAGTCAACAGCGTGGAGTCGATTTCGAACAGTTGGTGTTGAAACATGGGTGCCAGTAGCCAAACAAAATGGTCATTGCAGTTGAGTGGCACTGCTATTTCGGTGCCTCCGAGCCGTTAAAGCTAAATAGCGGTCTTCATTGGGCGTTGTAGCCGGTCTACGTCCTTGTCCTGATCTATGGTCAGCTCTTTCAGTCTCTAGAAAACGGTTCCAGACATTGGAAACTACACTTTGAGAAACTCCAATGGCTTCCGCTACCTCGGCTTGTATTTGGCCTCCCTCGAGTCTGCCAACAACTCTAGAAGCTTCTGAGTTGGTCAAATGTCTTTGTTGAGACATGGTTCTCATCGGAACAATGCTCTTACAGAACGTAGATAATTCTTTTCTGCCTTATCTTATAGTAAAGTGAGAGTGAAATTTCATTTGCTGCCGCTAAAGAGTCGTTTTCGACGTCAAACTCAAAATTTGCACACTATGAAGTTTGAAAATGAGCAAAATTTACATTTGTAACTCTCTTCTTCCCTTTTATGCAAAAAAAATGTTAAAAAAAGTTTAATCCATTTTGTATAGGAAACTTACAATATCCTTTAATTGTTTTGAGCAGCGTATTTCGAATAATGTAGAGAAGGGGGGAAAAAAAACGATCAACAACAAACAGACGACTTCTTTTCTTTTTTGGATAGGTACGCTACGGTTTTAAAGTGCCGCTAATCTTTCGAAAAACGTACCTCTTTCTACACCTTAAAAAATACAACCATTCTGCTGCTATATATCGTCCTACTGCAATGTCAACCGCGCGATTGCATGACGCAATTGAGAACTTTATGTCTTTACTTATGAACCAGTCTTGCATAAGTTTCTCTTCCGGTGAATTTCGGTATGTTTATGATTCCTTGAATAAACACACAACACAGTTTGAAAAGGGGAAAAGGCAAAGCTTCTTCCACATCCAAAGCGCATCAACTTCTCAAACAAAATGAAGAAATCACGTTTTTCTTTAATAAGATTTGCAGCTGATAAACGTCAGCCCACGCTAACTTTAATGAATTCCAGGCTACTAGAAATGTGCTCTAGCTTTTCAAGGGCATTACTTTTGATGAATATCGAAGTACTTTTCTTTTTGCATTCACGAGGCAAATAGCACAGATAAACGTCTTTTTATTAGTTTTGTGGGATAGCATTTTTATGAAGTCAGTATCACCAAATTACTTAGTCTTGTAAATTAAAGACCTCAGTGCAAGAAGGAGACAGCTGCACTTTTTATCAAAAGTTTCAGGAGTCAAAAAAAAAAAAAAAAAATCTAAACATTTATTTCTGAAGATTTTGTTTTAATGTTTAACAATATGTTCGAATTTGCCTCTGTTAAAACAATTTCAATGACATTTTAATAAAATAAAATGTTATCAGTGTGCAATTAATCCAGTTGTCTAAGTTGCTGTGGAGAGATAGAATCTACGTTCTTCGTAAAAAGAAACGTTAAAGGACGGTGGCATCTAAACCCTAAAAAATTGGACTACGATATGAAAAAAAAAAGAAAATCTAAAGCGATTATTGAATTAGTGGTTGGCAAATAATATACTAAATAATATACTTAGAGGTCGTCCACATATGGTGCGACACTTTGAAGGTGGGAAGGAGGTTAATGAAATTTTGACAGTTTTTGTGACAAAGTAGAGGGGGATGTCAAAACGTGTGACAACATGTATTTTAAAATAGCAATATTCTTATGAAAAATAGCGAGACACGTTTCAAGGTGAGCGTAGGGGGTAAGGTGAAGTGCGTAAAAAGGACTTTGAAACAAAAGGGGATGGGGAGTTGGCAAAGATGTTCAAAAAGTGTGATATCATTTCTGAACATCTGTTTGAGAATCTGCAGCCCATTTGTGATCAAATACTTTGGTTGGTAGAAAATACTTGTTGAATATTAGTTATAATAAGTTAATGCATAATACTAGAGAATGAAATAATTTAATCCTATCATAATTGTTAAGAGGTTAATTTTCTTAGGAATACCGTATTAGGTGAAGAATACTTGTCTGCTACTGAGAATAACAGGCATCACTCATAATCAATCCATATTTCTTCCATCTTTCCAATCGTTGTTGCTAGGATGCTAAATTTAGTGTCCTGCGTAAATATCAATAATAAAATAAGTTCATGTGTTCCGGCCAACTACAACAAGGTTGCGACTAATCAACGTTATAAGTAATTTTTTTCTATAAAGTATTTCAAAGTTTAAATTGAAAGGGGGAAAAGGATGACACATTCTGTAGGTTCAGCACATAAATTATTCAATTCTTAAACATAAAACCTATGCGAAGATAAAATGACAAACAATATCATGCCACTTTCGTAATGAAATGTACCCCTGTCGTTCAAAACTATAGGGCTGGCTAATTAATTACTTTTATTTTCCTAGAACAAGCTTCCAGAGCTGAGGGGATTGGCATATTTGTTTAAATCATCATTCTTATGAGAATAATTGAATTAAGATGATGTTTAAATTTTCCTTTAAGAAAATTAATGCTCCTTAATTGTCTGCTTGAAGAAGAAAATCAGCCATTAGCAGTACTTCTCTCATCCCTTCAATCTTCTTCGCTCTAATCTTACAGACATCTAAAAACTAACTGCATACCGAGTAGCTGTCATCGGGAAGAGTAATTGCTTTGAATGCAATAAAACGAACTTGACTAGTTGTCACTTAGTGATTGAGATTCGTTGTACTTAGAATTTAAATAGATAAATTCTGCGAGATATATAAGATGATATAATAGATAATTTTTCAGTAACTGATTCGGTTTAGGAAATTGAGAAATTTGTAGAAATTGTCTTGCAAACGGAATAGCGGTTTATTATCAAACTTCCTGATCATATGTAAGAACAATATATAATGAGAAGAAAAATTTCTTAAGAAATACAAGACCAAAAAAAATTTTTTTTTTTTTGACTATTCTATTTTTCATCAGTAGCGCACATCATAACCTTTAAAATGAGGGGTAAATCATGGAGTTAGATAAAGGAAGAAGAAAGAGAGAGATCTGGTGTGGTAAACCGAAACCAGACTTGAAAAATAATATATAAACTAGTTCACAAAATACTACCTTATACTGTCCCTCCGTGAAAACCGTGCCTATCACTCACGAACCATTCCACTTAAAAAGGGGTAGATGGGTTGTGGGTGATAACTTTCCTAAGCTTTCAATTTAAAACTTGCATTTGTTGTATCCTTTTGACATATTCAACTAAACTATGAGCGATTCCATACCAAATCACCGAATGGGGGTCGCACGACCGGCTCGGATTTTTTTTTAATTTGGTGCACAGATTGATGGTATAGAGGTATGAAAAAGCCCAAAAGGAAAGTTACCTGCTCCACTTATTTTCTGAGATACATGCCCTCAAAGTTTGTCCGCCACGTCAAAATACTAAAAAAGTGATGTTATTTAATCATTTTTTATAAAAAATCGTACTCATGCAAAATAAAAGTGTTAGATATCTATGGAAACTAGTTACTCCAGGCATTCTGAAAAAAAATACTAGAATGTTCATAATGAAAATTGCCAAGGTACAGGGCTCTTTGAAGTTGTCACCACAAAAACTTGATTTTGCAGATTTTGCTAAAATTCAGGCATTTATTACAAAAAAAGGCAAACAAAACCAAAGGTTTTCTCACTTTCTGGTAGTGTACAGGTCCTCCCTGTAAATTGCTACGCAATAAATTTTTTGGGTTTCTCACTCCTTCTTGGAAATATTTTAGCTTAAAAATAAGCCATAAGGCAAAAAATGCGTTTTTGGCCATCTTGGCAGCCATTTTTCTCATAAAGGGGGAGCAGTAGAAACTTTAATTTTTTTTTAAAACAAGCCACTGATATGTTAGCTATTCACAGGAAAAGAGTTTACTTTTGGTTATTTCTCCCATTAAGAGATATCCTGCTGACAGTATATGCATGTTTTTCGCGACGACCATATGCTTTTGTTCCCCTCTCATGGACTTAAAATTAATTAAACCAAAAAATAATTATATATTTATTATTAGCTGTATTATCTACTCAATATGTCATGAAATTTAATTTATTAAATCATTGAACAATAAATTAGATAATTGATGAAAACAAGAAAAAGTATTTCTCTGATGCCTGAGCATTATGCATTCATAATTATAAAGCACTAAATACTTTCTTGAGAAATTAATTAACATAAATGAGCTCTAAATAGTTATATTATAAGCAATACCCAATCTTGTGATTGGGATACTCCTGTTTTTAATTGAAGAATTTCTTGAATATCACATGAATATCAGGAAAATAAATGAGGTCTTTTCGTTTGATGTAGGATACTTTATGACAAATTTCATTTGATGGGCTACTAACTGAGCATGGTGATAAAGAGCTATTAATTTCAGCATCGAATTCCATTTTACCTTATTAACAGTTAAATATTTATAAAATAATTAAATAAATAATTTAATATAAAGCCATGCTTGAAGAATTAAAATTAGTGCAACTAATTTATTCCCATACTGATCTTTACAAAACTGACATGTGTTGAGCACTGATAAGAACTGACAAGAATAAGTTTACTCACTAAAATACTAGTTCACAGATACTATAAAGCGTACATTCTATTTTCTACAAAATAATACTGCAACAAAGAACAAGGGTATAAAGGGGTAGGTACTAAAGAATTTCTTGAAAAATCAATTAAAATAAAGGAGCTTCGAATATTTATCTCATAGGCAATACCCAATCTTGTGATTGGATGTTCCTGATTGATGGCTATAAACAGGAGGATACCCTTGTTCTTTGTTGCAGTATTATTTTGTGGAAAATAGAATGTATGCTTTATAGTATCTGTGAACTAATATTTTAGTGAGTAAACTTTTTCTTGTCAGTTCTTATCAGTGCTCAACGCATGTCAATTTTGTAAAGATCAGTATGGGAATAAATTAGTTGCACTAATTTTAATTCTTCAAGCATGGCTTTATATTAAATTATTTATTTAATTATTTTGTAAATATTTAACTGTTAATAAGGTAAAATGGAATTCGATGCTGAAATTAATAGCTCTTTATCACCATGCTCAGTTAGTAGCCCATCAAATGAAATTTGTCATAAAATATCCTACATCAAACGAAAAGACCTCATTTATTTTCCTGATATTCATGTGATATTCAAGAAATTCTTCAATTAAAAACAGGAGTATCCCAATCACAAGATTGGGTATTGCTTATAATATAACTATTTAGAGCTCATTTATGTTAATTAATTTCTCAAGAAAGTATTTAGTGCTTTATAATTATGAATGCATAATGCTCAGGCATCAGAGAAATACTTTTTCTTTTTTTCATCAATTATCTAATTTATTGTTCAATGATTTAATAAATTAAATTTCATGACATATTGGGTAGATAATACAGCTAATAATAAATATATCATTATTTTTTGGTTTAATTAATTTTAAGTCCATGAGAGGGGGAACAAAAGCATATGGTCGTCGCGAAAAACATGCATATACTGTCAGCAGGATATCTCTTAATGGGAGAAATAACCAAAAGTAAACTCTTTTCCTGTGAATAGCTAACATATCAGTGGCTTGTTTTAAAAAAAAATTAAAGTTTCTACTGCTCCCCCTTTATGAGAAAAATGGCTGCCAAGATGGCCAAAAACGCATTTTTTGCCTTATGGCTTATCTTTAAGCTAAAATATTTCCAAGAAGGAGTGAGAAACCCAAAAAATTTATTGCGTAGCAATTTACAGGGAGGACCTGTACACTACCAAAAAGTGAGAAAACCTTTGGTTTTGTTTGCCTTTTTTTGTAATAAATGCCTGAATTTTAGCAAAATCTGCAAAATCAAGTTTTTGTGGTGACAACTTCAAAGAGCCCTGTACCTTGGCAATTTTCATTATGAACGTTCTAGTATTTTTTTTCAAAATGCCTGGAGTAACTAGTTTCCATAGATATCTAACACTTTTATTTTGCATGAGTACGATTTTTTATAAAAAATGATTAAATAACATCACTTTTTTAGTATTTTGACGTGGCGGACAAACTTTGAGGGCATGTATCTCAGAAAATAAGTGGAGCAGGTAACTTTCCTTCTGGGCTTTTTCATACTTCTATACCATCAATCTGTGTACCAAATTAAAAAAAAATCCGAGTCGGTCGTGCGACCAACTTTTTTATTTTTCGGTGATTTGGTATGGAATCGCTCCTATGTATTTGAAATTAGCATCGTTCTAAGTTTTTTGATACGGCTCAAAATGCTTCTTATTATTCTTCCCCTTATTGTTATCTTACCTATCAGCCCTATTTTGGTAAAATCAGAGAAGACCTGACGCATGCGTAAATACGCGGAAGATTTTACCTAAGAAGATCAGACAGTACACTAAAATGAAGCATCCTGGAGGGAAATTCCTAGATCATGTGGCACGTGAGGATTTTGGCAAATCGTATAAAACTTTTTGTCCGCAGTAAGTTATCAATTCAATTCCGCTTCAAAACAAGGTTAGGAACTTGATTGTCCTCCATCGAATTGCCATTTATTCAATGCCATTGAGGGAAACTCTTGTTACTTTTGTTTCTTCTTCACGTTTATTAACAATAGTGGAAGTTAATCCATTCTGAAGGTAAAGCTATTATCATAGTTATCTTGACATCAGAATAATTTATTTTGTTCATTAGAAATTACTTTCATATCCTTTGGCAGAATACGACACATTTTTATGACTTCTACAGCTGATCAGACATATGAACATTTAATTGCACTTCATAATAGTGATTTACGTTGTGTTTGTACGACCAGTTTTTCAACATATCGTTATGTTTTATGATTCGATGACACATTGGTTTGAATTTTATTAGTGAACTCAAAGTTTCTGTAGTTTGGTTTTGAAAATGCAATCTTTGTTGCATTGTTTCGCCATTAATTTTATATCCCAGCGAAATTTTAAATAAAACAGACGGTAAATACAGCAAGAAAACCAACGTTATAAATGGAAAAATTTGTAACCAATTGCAGTCACGTGCTTCGGGGATTCAAGGGATCCCTTTTTCAACGCAGAAAAGTGTAAGCTTACGATGTAAATTCCTCCGAGAAATACTTTTTCCGGGTGATTTTGTCATAAATATATCTTGCCTGATAAAGTTTCATCAAGTTAGGCTAAATGTCGACGAATGTCAAGCAAACGTAGCCCCTTTGCATGCAATAGTTTTAAAGAATAAATCAAAAACGAAACAGTAAAAGTAATATATTTTAAATAAAGTAATGTTTGTTTTCAATGAATTCTCTAGTCTATGCATATAAACACTATTTTCATGTTTTTTTTTTCTTTCTTCATTTTCTTTTTTTATTAGTTTTTTTAATACTCTTGAACACTTAAGCAACTATTTCTGCTCGCGTGCTTACGTATTGCAGATTTTTAGCTCCTTAAGGAAAATAAAGGTAAATTTTAAATGACTCGGGTACAAAAACAATGTGTCCAACCGCTTTGAAAAATCTATTTTTGAGTTCAAAAGAATAACCATTATCTCATCATAAAATAACCTGACAGCCCATGGGACATGGACCAACCTTCAAATTACCAAGCTTAGAAATTCTTACTTATTTCAAGGCTTAATGAAAAACTTAAAGCAAGTTTTCTAATTTGGAAAACTTAACGAAAATGAATTTTAAACATAGTCTAAAAATGTGTAGTTTTTATAAACATTCTTTCATTCGGTCTCCTATAGTTTTTTTTTCTTAAATGTTCATAGCACTGATTATTTTTGTGCATTTGGCATGCTGAAAAAGCAGAGATCCAATTACTTACATTAAGAAACATCCGGGAAAAAACAAGAAAATATGCATGTCTATGAAAATTATGACGTAAATCTTTTCAAAAAGCACAATATTTTTTACGTGCCGGGCGCAGTTATACACTAAATTAAAACACGAAATTTGGAAGGGATACCTATTTTTTTATTATTTTTTTTTTTTTATTCAAGCGAAATCCAATGAGAAGAATGAACTCGTAAACTACATGGCAAGTGCTTTGGGCTGCACTTTCAAACCTGCCAAATAATTACACCTGAAGTGAATTTAGCATCCAGCGGAACACGATGTTTTCCTCTTTTACTGCACAACCCTCATTGAGAAGTGTTTCGCCCAACTGAGAGGAAAATTTATGCGTTATAAACATTTGCTGCCAAGAAATTCCAGCAAAATCTGTGGGCGGTTGAGAGATATTTATGGGGTATGAGAAATTTAACTTTTTCTTTTTTTTTTTTTTTTGTTTTTTTCCTCGCTGAAGTTTAATGTTCCGCAAATACTGGCGTTAGGGCAGAACGTGTTTCTATATCAATACAGCGTTACTTTTTAAGTCGTAAATTGAAATTTATTGCTCAATAGGTAATGTAACATTTCGCGACTTTAATCAATCTTTTGGCAAATTGCAGGCCGTTTGGTTGATATGGTACATTTAAGTATGACGTTTGAAGTCGTGTGTGTGTGCGCGCAGGTTTTGAATGAGCGTTATTTTTATTAACTACAATGGACAGCTGTAGTTTCACCTAGTTATACATTAAAAAAAGAAAAGAAAAAGAAAGAAAGAAAAACCGAATTCTATTGTTAAAAGAAAAAAGCCATTGAGTCCAAAATGTAAAATAGAATATGTCTCTGGTCTGGTATTTAACTCTCTCTTTCTTTCTTCTTCTTCTACTACTACTTTTTTTTTCTTTTCTTGTGGGAGTGAAAATATTGTGATCTTTTTGTGATCTTCAGATTAAATTTTGAAGTAAATTACAGTTTTGTGTGTACTTTACTTAAGTTTAATGTTCAATCAAAGATGTTGAACTTTTTTTTAATGATTTCAGATTAGATTATTAGACTTCAACGGGTCGCATGCGAGCTATGGGCAGCAGATTAAATATTGTTGGTGTTGGACTTCTAAAGTGTCTAAACTGATTGTATATATTGTGGTTATCTACATACGTCAGCAACATGGGGTGAAAAGTGGGGCGCTTTTATTTACCCACTAGTTTCGGGGTAAAAGGAAACTCTGGGATAAATGTAAACATGATTTCATTTGCTTACAAACAGTTATTAAGTCAAAATTTTCATACCCATTAATCGAACTTTTTTCATACCCATCTACTGTCCACTTACTAGTCTTGAACTCATGCGGAAAGTTTTTTTAGTGCATCCAAAAGGAAAGGGTAGGATCAAAGGTAGAAACATTGAAATGTTGAAGTTTTTCTCTTTATCCCAAGGGAATTTACATCGTGGAAAACTTCAAGCTAGGACCTCTGCTGTAAAAATGAATCTCTGCTGTAAAAGTTGGACTTTCTAGTATTTACATTAATCTTAGAGCACAACTTACACTAACCAAGATGGCAGGCTGCATCTCGTACAGAAATATATATCATAAATTTTGAATATTTTACCAACTGTACTATAATAATTTTATAAACAGTCTTTTTGGAAAATTGCAGCAGTTTTGCTGCGAAAAGGTTCAATAAGTAACATAACTTTTGAAATTTCGCGTTAGGAACGACTACTATTTGTACAAAATTCATAAATTTAACAAAGTGTTACAAATATTTTTTTATTTCCTAAATCTAAGAATGTAAAAAATGCATTTCCCTGATATTTTTTAATGGTTTCTTACTATGAGATAGGGTAATGTGTTCTTTGTTTATGTATCATGGCTATTACCTGCGGACTGATAAGTTTTTGCAATTGGTTTGGTAAACATAATCCATGAACTTCAGAAGTAATTTGGTTAACGTTATTTTCCTGTTGGGGTATCCTAAAATGGCACGTTTTTCTTCATTTCGCAAGCATTTGTACTTTGGTTTCACCTAATTTAATAGAATGTGTTCTAGTTATCAGTAGCAAACAATCTGCGGCGCAACTTGAGCATTACCGTTTTAAAACAGTAGTATCCGATTCGGTAAGAATGATCTAAGTTTCTTCGATATTTCTTCCTGTTATTAATTTCAAGAAATAATCAAAACTGTGACCTTTGTGGCTCAGATAAATAATAGATGTTATTATAAAATATTTCCTTTTTGATGTCCCAAATTTTTCTCGCATGATAAAAGAACTTTTTTGGAAAATACAAATTTAATTACTTTTTTTTGTTTTTCCATCCCCAATTCGCAAGGTTATTTTGCTTTTGCCATATAATTTCACTACGTATTTCATTACATATTTTCAGCAATTTAATTAAAAGCTCATTTTACCTATACACGTTTTTTCAAAAATAACTGTAATTGAATTTACTCTTTCATTTATATTAGATTAAAAATGAAATGGAATCCACATTTAGCTCGGCGAGCTTTCATCTGTAGATAATGCTTTAGCTTTAAAACTGGGGTAATTGTACGGCATAGAAAATTACCACTGTGTTGAAAAATTCATTAGTAATTTATTTTTCTTTCCTCTTTTTTTATAAGATTGAGGGATCGTTCTAAGCTCCCGATGCAATTGCGCTTAATTAAAACCATAACTAATGCGCATCAGTGAAATACCACGT
Source organism: Uloborus plumipes (assembly GCA_038373865.1). Taxonomy (NCBI): domain Eukaryota; kingdom Metazoa; phylum Arthropoda; class Arachnida; order Araneae; family Uloboridae; genus Uloborus; species Uloborus plumipes. The sequence continues at coordinate 72,579 of JAXGGA010001417.1, forward strand.
GATCTACGAGCTTTCACATGTAGACCAAAGGGCTGTTGTTTACATGAAATATCTGCGATCAGGGCCTAATCACTGAAAAGGTTAATTTGCCGTGACCTGTTGAAATCACTTTTTGGGCCCTTAATGGCCAAAAATGTTTTAGACAATGGGTTAAACTGTAAGGTAACAACAGGGGCACCCGAAAAAATGTTTGCCCTATTGCTTCCCGATACCTGCGTTACTAAGCGATATTATAAATCGCTGCTTTGAAACTGCGTTGAAATCAACATGAATGTATGCGAACATGTGATGAATGTATGCTAACCCATTTATGCCCAAGTTTTTTTTTAACAATTTTTTTCACTTTTTATCTGCTTAAAACTCTTACTTAAAATGGTTTACATACACTTTAGGCTTGAAATAGTTCGCCGTTGCCATATTCATTAAGTTATTTAACGTCCTGTTTATGCGATATTTTGCAGATATGTGAGCAAAATGCGACCTTACTTGACTTTACTTGTGCAAAGTAACATTACAGAAGGCATCTCTGATCAATTTTAAGCAAATCATTTTAAAATAGTTTAATTTTATGAAAAATATGTTCACAAAAAAAAACTTACTTTCTGTGGCTACCCATGCTGGATGGTTGCTTGACTGATTTGTCTGAAAATAACTGTCAATAATTCTGTGGCTTGGTTCTAAAAAGGCCTAAGTCAAAAATGTTAGTTTCGAGAAAAAGGCGATGAAAGATATTTGAGATTTTTTAGAATGCCTATAACTTTCTTATATTAAGATTCCCATTATTATTTTTTGGTATTTGTTTATTGTTAGTGTAAATAAACATTATTTTATCATATGAAATTCTTTATATATTATATTATATATTATATATTATATAAATGTATAATATATATAATAATTTACATAATATATAATATACATATTATTATATATTATATAGACATTGGCCTTTGTAGAATTAGAGTTTTACTAAACTGGAAACTTTTGATGTAAATAACACATAATGTGAAAAAATTGACATTGACCCTTTTAGAACCAAGCCACAGAATTAAACTCTGATGTCCAAATAGTGGCTCTAACTGGTTTTCTCAAGAAGAAGGACTATTTAACTTGTGAAAAACAGCTTTAGAGTAAAATGATATACCCATTACAGGTTTTTGTATGCAGTAACTAACAAGCGTCCCGTTTTTAGGCTACTGTGCATGAATGGGTTAACATGTAAACGTTCGCATATACCGTTTGATATGTCACATATAGGTTAAAGGCTGTTGTCCCAAGAGATTGGCGCCAAGGAAAAAGAATAACCTTTCGTGATCAAAATCAACTTCAAATAACATTCCAATCTTTGTTACATTCGACTTGATTTTCAGTCAAGAATAAGTTCCCTTCGCATCGTAGAAAGATTTTGCGTTTTTAAAATTTAAATCAATTTTTAATGAAATCTGCCTTGGCGACGGTTTCAGAATAGCAACCCTAACACCCATTAAAAAATAAAAAACTTCGTATTCTGCCAAAAAACACAGCAATAATTTAGCAACAAAAATAACTAGCGAAAATCCACGACTCCGGAGGTCTTACTGATAATTTTTAAATTTCATTTTCATTACGTTATGTATTTTTTATTTAGGGCATTCAAAAAAATATTGAATCCATACTATTTTTAGTTTTCGATTTCACATACAGGTGTCACTGCAGTAAGCGTTTCTGCACAAGACAGCCTATTTCCTGCTTTTGCTCTAATTGACTGCCATAAATCACTCCAGCCCAGTGCTCCAGCCCCAACCCTCCCCCTGCGAGTAGCCCTCCCCCTGCGAGCGTGTTGCCCGAAAAAATACCGATCCTTTTCTTGGGAGGTAGAGATAGCCCAAAGGGAGAGTTCAGTTATTCCACTGCTTTGAATTCACAATGCAGTCTGGAATTCGCCCGATAAGAGTTTTAGAATTTGATAATTTGGGTTCAGAACACTGATTTGCTTATGCATTTTGCAATTTCGGAATTATCACCATTATTTTCCTCACAAAAAAAACGCACACTATAAATAGGAGACTTTAATTACAATATTTTAATATATTCTAAAACAAGGAAAATATTTAAACGTAATTCAGGATTCTTTGCTCGTGTATGTTCTAATATTACAACAGATTTATAAAAAATATTCTGAAAAGTATATAAGCAAGAGCATAAAATTTTAAAAATATATATCCTTTTAATTCAAATACTGCATACCAGTGGTGGCCAACCCGCGCAGGACCGGATTACTAAATAGGCAACGTAGGCAGTTGCCTATGGGCCCCGGGGTTTTAAAGGGGCTCCGAGAAATCCTGAGGATATCCTTTTTTAACTTTAGATGGCACTGTTAGCTAAAGGTTAGGAATATTATTTGATACAATACGCGAATATAACTTAAGTAAACGTTCATACTTCCATTCAACTTCTTTCTCATCACCGGGGCTCAATTCCTACCAAAAGAGGTGCAAGAGCCAAAAAGTACCCACAACTTATTTTATCGCGTGAATAGCATGAACTTTGGCTAAAATATTTAATTTCGTATGTGCAGCAGCTTTATTCCCAATACAAATTAAGCCTTGCTCACCATCAACAATTTATACTTGTAACAATCACTATGATTGGTTATGTATTCCATAATAACAATTATAAATTATTAAAATATATTTGCGCAATATATATCAGTTATTTAAAATCTCATTTATCAAATCATTACATCCATATGGTGAAGGGGCCCCCTCATTTCAAATGCCTATGGACCTCCAAATCTTTAATCCGGCCCTGAACCCGCGGCACGCGTGCCACTGAGTAGCACGGCAAGGTATTCATAGCATAAGCGTAGCGTCGGGGGGGGGGCACAGGGGGGGACGTGCCCCCCCCCCCCAGCTTGTTGGACACTTGTTCTTTAGAACCTAAAATTTTATGAAATCAGAAGGAAATTAATCGTCAGAATATCATTTGCAGTTATTTTCCTTTATTTTATCTTTGAATTATTACCCACATGTATGTGGGTGAAGGGGGGGGGGGGGCACGGAGGAATTCCTGTTCTTCGTCGAAATTTTCAGTGTTTGGCACCAAATTTTTCCCGAAATTGGGGGACGAAAATCATCAGAAAGATTATTTCCATTTATGAGCCAAAACTATTGTCTGAAAGATTTTTTCTTTTGCCTAAATCAGTCCTTATAATTGCTAGTATTGTTTAATGTAAGGCCTCTGGGGATGTTTTGCCCCCTCCCCCGTCCAATTTCTGTGGGTCACATTTTATTGCAACCTCCTCCAAGTGTGTGGCATTACTAAAATAATAATTTAGAGAATTATAAAAGCATAAAATCATACTATTTTGTTTGCTTCTTTTCAAGGCATATTTTTTTAGTTCGATGTAACTACTAACTATGCTAAAAAATAACTTTAATTTGAAAATATTATTTTCACGAAATCTGGCTGATTGAAGGAGGGAGAGGGAAAGAAGGAGAGAGAGAGAGATGAAAAAAAGATGTATGACCCCTTTCTTTTATCTCACTGCCATGTAATGCAATGAAAAAAAAAATTATTCAACTGTGGGATTTCTGTATAGAATTTAATTATCTTTCTTCACCAATGAAAATTTTAAATTTTTTATTTGTTCCTTTCAAGCATTTGTCATTCATAATCATACCAGAAAAAAATTAAGTGCTAAATGCATGAAAGTAACAAGAAAAGTCTTACAGTGCATAATGCAACAAAATACACTATTTATTCTTGTCTAAAAACTACTTTGCATTACGTAATTTGTGAAGAAGTAGATAATCTGAATGCATAAGTCTTGTTTCAAATTGATTTAGAAGCTTCTAACTTAAATACTATGGCAAGTAAGAATATTTAGGCTTATATTTATAATCGTTTTCGGTACAGATTGTTTTTTTTTTTTTTTTTTTGTTTTTTTTTTTCAGAACTCATTTTCGAATCTTTTCAAGTTGTATCATTGTAATATGACAATTTTCCTAGCTGATAATTTGCAAAAATGTAATACATATAATTATTTAACTGATATATTGCTGTATTCTTTTTTTTAAAGCAAACAATTTAAATTTATATGATTGTTTACTATTATTTTGCTTTAATTGTGTTTTTATAATTTTAATGAGTGCGTTTTGAATGACAATTTTTTCCCCCTGTTTCTCTTTTTTTTTTTTTTTTTGAGTAAGTGATATATTTCTTCATTTCTTCCCATATTGGATATCGAGCTTGGTCACTAGGGTCAAAGGTAGTGTTCCTAACCGCTAGGTCACATGGGATTGTTAGTGTAAAAATAACTTTATGAAATGCCTCATTTCAGAAATTTTTCATGTACAGTATTTTTCTCTCCTCTCCCTCCTCTCTCATGCTTCAATAATCGATTATCGTCAACGATTTGTCAAAACACAAACCGATCTTATTTAAATCGAACGGTTAACTATCTATTAAAGGGTGTTTGTTTGCCTCTTTTTTCTCATATTTTTGTCATCTCAATTACTTCATATAAGGCCTCAAAATTCTTAATTTTGTATCTATTTTTTAAAATTTCTCCCTGGGGAGAATCACCGGACCCCCGTGATAATGGGAATATTCTACTCTACACTCCACTTAAAAAAGGGGTAATTGCATAATTCTTCGGATACCCATCCCACTACTAGGTCAATTCAAAAAAAAAAGAAAAAGACAGCAAGGGCATCAAAAAGAGAGAAAAGACATATGGAGGGGGGGGGGGTTCCGCGAAAAAGCCACACTAAGTAAACAAATGGTCGGTTTCGCTACCCCAATCTTCTTAAAAACAAAAGGGGCTTGATGGGGGGACGTAACGGGGCTACGGGCCTAGTTGAATCTAAATCCGCCCTGGTTACTGAGGACAAAAAATGGATTAATGGTGTGTGTCCTTTTCATTGGAAAAGTAAGAACGAATTTTCCTCCAACGAATAATCAAAGGGGGGAAAAGGGGGAGGCGCAAAATCTTTTTGGAGTGTAGGAGGAGCAAAGGTTCCGCCTACACTCCAAAAATTCTAGACCTGTGCCCCCCCAAAACTTTTGGTCACGTTACGCCTATGATTCATTGTGGCACGCGAAGAATTATCAGATAATTGAAAAAAAATAATGAGTTCAGGCTCTTTGCTACCACTAAAAAAATACCTTGATTAATTTTTAATTGTAATTATATTGACATAAAAAATACAGTCAATATTATCAAGGCTGATTCAGGCCTGTCATTTAGGGGGGTCAATTGTCCCCCCCCCCTGACTTTGAGAAATTAATGTATTTACATATAAGTGGGCGAGGTGTTTGGCGTTTTCAGATGAAATTGCATTGTGTTTGGACCCTTTGCCCCCCCCCCCCCCAAAGGCACAGGAAATTTGAGCTTCAGTTAAAAATTTTCAGCGGGCCGGGCCAAAAATGAGATTGAGAGCTATTGTTTAACAATTCCAGATTCTACTTGTGAGTGCATTTAAGAGAATGTTATGCGTTTCTCAAAAGTTTTCAACTAAACAAACCATACTGCTTCCTAGATTAAATGCATTTATTATTTAAAAAAAAAAAATCATCTTTATAATGCCAATTTTTTGTAAAAAATTTGATACACATGAAATAATGATGATTCAAATATGCACACAGGCTCATAAAATTTGCATTCATCCTTACAAGATGAGCACAAATATATAAAGGGGGAAACTTTCAATCAACCGGAATTTGAAATGAAATTAGCTTAAATTTCATTCAGTTTGAGTAAGGGTTCATTGAATGCAAAATAAATGTAAAATGAGCTTGAAATTGAAAATTATACGCAAAAAATTTGGTTACCATGAAATAATGATACAATATGCCGTTACAGTAAAATATATACATCCCTAAATAAAATTATTTACTCTGTTTAGGGAGCGTCAGTGTGATTGCTTACATTACACCGCAGTTTATGCGTTAAATTTGCGTTCAACCTTAAAAGATGAGCAAAAATATCATTCAAAGATGAAAAATTTTCAGTCAACCGGAATTTGAAATGAAATTAGCTTAAATTTCATTCAGTTCAAATTGAGTAATGGTTCATGGAATGCAAAATAAATGTAAAATCATAAATAAAATGAGCTTGATATTGACAATTATATACAAAAAATTTGGTTACCATGAAATAATGATACAAAGTGCCGCTCGTTACTGTTAATAAATACATCCCTAACTAAAATTATTCATTCCTTTTAGGAAACTTAAATATGATGTATATCATAAAAACTTACTTTGCTTTCAAATAACCAAGATAAATGAAATCGGAAAGAAAAGGAAAAAAACATACATGACTATTGCAATATACTTTACCAAAAATTATATATAAACTGTTTGAACTTCGTACACAACGATTAAAAATAAACAGAACATATACAATCTGATTGCGACCATAAGCGTAGCGTCACCCTGCCCCCCCTCCCCCCCCCCCCAAACGCAACTTGCTGGATACGAAATTTTTAGAACCTGAAATTTTGTAAAATCAGAGCGAAAATCGTATCATTTATAGTTTTTTTTTTCATTTTTTTTATCTTAGTATTATACCTGCACATAAGCGTAGCATCGGGGGGGCACAGGGGGGCACGTCCCCCCCCCTACTTGTGGGACACTTGTTCTTTAGAACCTGAAATTTTATGAAATCAGAAAGAAATTAATCGTCGGAATATCATTTGCAGTTATTTTCCTTTATTTTATCTTTGAATTATTACCCACATGTATGTGGGTGAAGGGGGGGGGGGGCACGGAGGAATTCCGGTTCTTCGTCGAAATTTTCAGTGTTTGGCACCAAATTTTTCCCGAAATTGGGGGATTAAAATCATCAGAAAGATTATTTCCATTTATGAGCCAAAACTATTGTCTGAAAGATTTTTTCTTTTGCCTAAAAGTCCTTAGGATTGCTAGTATTGTTTAATGTAAGGCCTTTCGGGATATTTTGCCCCCTCCCCCGTCCAATTTCTGGGGGTCACATTTTATTGTGACCTCCTTCAAGTGTGTGGCATTACTAAAATAATAATTTAGAGAATTATAAAAGCATAAAATCATACTATTTTGTTTGCTTCTTTTCAAGGCATATTTTTTAGTTCGATCTAGCTACTAACTATGCTAAAAAAATAATTTTAATTTGAAAATATTATTTTCACGAAATCTGGCTCATTGTAAGAGGGAGAGGAAAAGAAGGAGAGAGAGAGAGAGATGAAAAAAAGATGTAGGATCCCTTTCTTTTATCTCACTGCCATGTAATGCAATGAAAAAAAACAAACAATTTATTCAACTATGGGATTTCTGTATAGAATTTAATTATCTTTCTTCACAAATCAAAAATTTAAATTTTTTATTTGTTCCTTTCAAGCATTTGTCATTCATAATCATACCAGAAAAAAATTAAGTGCTAAATGCATGAAAGTAACAAGAAAAGTCATACAGTGCATAATGCAACGAAATACACCATTTATTCTTGTCTAAAAACTACTTTGCATTACGTAATTTGTGCAGAAGTAGATAATCTGAATGCATAAGTCTTGTCTCAAATTGATTTATAAACTTCTAACTTAAAGACTATGGCAAGTAAGAATATTTAGGCTTATATTTATAATCGTTTTCAGTACAGATTGTTTTTTTTTTTTTTTTTTTTTCAGAACTCATTTTCGAATCTTTTCAAGTTGTATCATTGTAATATGACAATTTTCCCAGCTGATACTTTGCAAAAATGTAATACATATAATTATTTTAACTGATATATTGCTGTATTCATTTTTTAAAAGCAAACAATTTAAATTTATATAATTGTTTTACTATTATTTTGCTTTATGGGGTTTTTATAATTTTAATGAGTGTAAATATTAAAGTTATTTAACTCTCATAGTTACAAATAGGAGAAAATTAGAAATTTGTAATAGCTGATTATTAATTACTGATTAACAATATCAATAAAAAACATAATTTTTTATGAAGTTTATTTATTGAAAAATAATTAATGTTATGGCCCCTTTGAGAGATGAACCTGAGCCCCCTAAGAAATAAAATATAAACTACACCACTACGCAAAAAAATACCCTATCGCTTCGCACTGTGTCTTCTGCGAAACTTGATTTCTTCGAAAAGGATTACAGCCGGTACCAGTTTTGTCCACATCTGCCTAAAGGAAGAGCTCTTTGTTCGTCCCCCAGCGACTGCTATCTCTTACTATCCCCTAATGAGTAAAGCTGTCAAAGAGCGCTTCAGTGAGGGGCTAATATTTTTTCCCCTTGGAAAGGGAGTGAAATTCTGCGCCATCTATTTTGTAAAAATGTAACTACACTGGAAGAATTTTCCTAGACATACGCCCTTAACGAAACGCTGTAGCTGTAGCAAAGCAAACGCATTAGGTAAACTGGTGCCTCATATGTCAATGTGTTCGAGTCTAATTTTTGTCTTCTTGCTGGTAATGAATTTTTCCACCTTAGGATGCAGATGGCGTGCCAAAAGGAACTAAAAATGCCTAAATAATTAGAAATGTTACTCTCATAACAAATTACAGCGCATCTGCTTCTGTAAAACTTTCAGCACAACAACTCGGAATGTTGAATTCTTGGAGAGCTGTCCATTCTAAATGCAATGAAAAGTTCGATCGATTTCCAAATGATATACAGTGGATGCCGGTTAATTGAATCAGTGGTTAGTTGAATCAACAGCGTTAATGCATCAAATCGTCAAAAACAGAAAAAATTCAGCCGTAATGAATCAAAACTGTTTAGAACAAACGTGATTCATATAATCGGTGGTAACTGTAACAGATTTTTTTAAATTGCTTTCTGAGATGCTACTATTCATGAATTAGTTTTCTCTTTATGTGCATGGAACGATTATTTATTAAAGCAATGAAAATCTACTTTTCAGCTAAATCAATTTATTTCTGGAAAATTTGAGACTTAATTATTTATAAATTACAAAATCATTAATTAAAAATTACGTTTATTATTATTTTGTTTCATTACTTGTGTCGTGTTAAGAGTTTCGGGAAGAAGGGGATACCTAGATAGAAAATATCTAGATAGAGTTTCGGGAAGACTGTGGTCCCTGTCCGATGTCCATACCTTTTAAAGAACTTACTCTCCAAATATATCCAGGGCCCGATTAACCTCTGAAGATAGGGGAAGCTCAATCTCATTGTGAGACGAGGGGGGAATATTTCTATACTCTTGAGATATTGAAGCAAATCTTGGTAAGGGTACAGCTATTATTTCTAAAAGTGGCTCAAGCAGAATTCAGATTAAGTTCTATACCCTTCCCTCACTAATAAATAGATTTTTCATACATTACATGTGGTTGCACTGCAGTTCAATGATTAGATGTTAAATTAGATTTATTGCTTCATAAAATTAATAAAACTTTATAAAAGTACATTGTAAAAAAGTTATGCCAAATCTTATTTAAAAATTGCTTGTGGTGGGATTAACGATTTATGAAATGTCTTCATTTTTATAAAACTTTTCAGGAAATGTTTATCGAACCAGTTTTAATTTTACATTTACCTTTAGACATGCATTTAAGAAGCAGAAACTAGAATTTTAAATCACAGGTTTTTCGCCATTTTTGGGCCTCCTGAAAAATTTAAGGGGAAGCTCCAGCTTCCCGAGCCTTTCGGGTAATCAGGCACTGAATATATCGGGTACTTTTAAAAGGAATCAAAAGAGTACGGATGTAAAAAACTGGGACATTTCTACGAGGAAAAATTCGGCTCGACGAAAATCATCCATCTTCATCCCTCCTTTTTACGTAAAGACAATTTTTCGACAATATTTTCTTACAAACAGCAGCTATTTCGGGACCTTTGGGGAACATGTATTTGACAGCAATCTTTAAAACAAATTAAACACAAACTTTCTTGCCGCCATACACATGATCTTCGTCCTCCATTACTTGCACGTAAAATGTCAACTTTTTTCGGTCTAAGCTTTGGGTAATGACAAATGTACCAGGTGCTGCCATGTTGGCAAAAGTATCTTCCAGCATGAGGTACTTCAGCTTTGTCAAGAAACCAGCTGATGGATTCATCACCAGCCCCTCCCAATTTCACAATTAGGAGAATTTTAGAAATATCATGATTTTAATATCCCTATGGATAGAAACTGGAAAATTATTTACATTAACTTACAAAATGATGTTCCGGAGAAGATCGTTAAATTACCAGTAACGGATCACTGTGCTAAACCTTTACAATCGGAATTTCTGCCAATATTAAGCAACTTGGACGAATTGATATTTATCGAAACTGATATAAAATAATCAAAAGTAGCTGAAATTTTTATCAGGTATGAAATGTGTCGACTTTTATTTATTTATTTACTTATAGATTTTGACGATAGTCACCTTAGTTGACGGTACGTGGCGTCAAGTGCAGTTTTAACGGATTGACGTTAAATCGCATCAACTTTTTGAATTACTTACAATCAAAAAACTAATTTTACCCAATAATGCTCTTCGACTTTTGACGTTGAATTGACGAACACGTATTTATAATATCACTTTCTGCAAACTTTAAATACATTTCATGCAGGTCTAACCGATATTAAATTTTATTTCCTAAGCAGCATAACTTTAAACTCATTTTCTAGGTATACAAAAATTAAATTTTCTCTTATCTCATACGAAAATCTTAACTCAATAATATCTTTTATTGTTGATTACAGTGGTTAAAATATGTAACAGCAAATTTCTGGCGCAGCTATAGCATAGATTTTTTTTTTTTTTTTTTGACACCTCCTACATATGGGTTGGACGTCATGTAGACAAACAAATGGCTAAAGGTTGGGCTTCATGAAAGAAAAAATCTTTTCTACAACCATCTCCAGAGCAATACCCTAGGTATTAAATTTTCAATTTGTCAGCTAACACGCTCCGAAAGCACAACGCCTCCTTACAGCCTCCAGTGGGTGTCCACCTTTCTTTATCACGTCTGTAGATCATCATTTTTTGGTGGCGTGTGCTTTGTCCGTTTGTCTGAACTCGAGTGACTCGGCCTCCAACTCAAGCATTCTGCTTTATTTACAAGCGTAGCGTCTCCAAGTAATATGGAGCTCTTAGGTCAAACCTCGTGAGGAAGAAAAATAAGGAAATAAGGTAAAATTGGAAAATGAGGAATGGAAATGCAGCATCCCAGAAATTTTGCTTGTTATCTTTGTACCAGTCGTTATTCGAATTGCAAAAATTCTTTAAGTATTTGTCTTTCATGATCTATTCTGATGTAAAAATGATCAGAAAACATGCAAAACTCATTGTACTTTTATAGTTTTACCATTCTACTTGCCAGTGTTTTTTTCATCTAGTCCGATCCAAAAACAAATCTCCAGAATTTAAACTCATGATTAAAAATTCCTCCCCTTTATGTACTGAATTAATTTGTAAATGAATTGTTAACAAAATATTTTTTTGTTTGTTTTTCTAAAAAATACCGAATAACATATGTTCAGAGTATAAAATTTTTTACAATCACTACACTAAAAAATGAATGTTGTTTTTACAGTATAATACAGCTAATTTTATGGTAATAAACTAAAAATTGCGAATTTTACAGTAATTAACTGTCAAATTGCTACTTATACAGTACTAAACTGTAAAGTTGCTCATTTTACAGTAATAAACTGTAAAATTACTAATTTAAGTTTATTACAGTTCATTTTATAGTTTTAAAATGGAACCTCAGCTGCCAGTATTATACTTTTGTTTTTACAGTATAATACAGCTAAATTTTACGGCAATAAACTAAAATTTCTAACTTTACAGTAAGAAACTGTAAAATTACTAACTTTGCAGTTTATTACCGTGCATTTTATCAGGGGTGCCCACAGGGGGGGATTATGGCGCAAGTTGCGCCATCAAAACTTTGGGGGGGGGGGGGATTTTTGCAAACTAATTTATTTATTTATTTAAATAATTAATAAATTTATTTTTTAAATTAAATTATTTACTGATTTTTTTTCAATGTAAATTATTGATTAATTTATATTTTTTTTTTAATTTAAGTTCTTTTTTTATTATTATTTATTTATTTATTTATTTTGTGTGTGTGTGTGTGTTTGTGTGCTTGGAAATGTCTGGAAGGGAAAAAAGCGATTCTATTCTGCGCATAATTAGTACTTCAAAAAAATTAAAAAATAAAAGTTTTAATTTAAAAAAATTAATAATATTTTTAAAAAATAAATAAATAATATTTTAAAAAATAGATAAATAATATTTTTAAAAAATATGAAAAAAATTAAAAAATAAGTAAATGACATTTTAAAAAATAAATAAAATAAAAAAAAGAGGGATAAAAATCACCATAGGGTTGTGAAAAATTTGGGGGGGGGGGATTTGCGCCATTGAGCTTGGGGGGGATGGGCACAACTGCATTTTACAGTTTTAAATTGGAACCTCGGCTGCCAATATTATACTGTAAAAACAACAGTTCATTTTTTGCAGTGTAGGGCTTAGGCCCTAGAGCCGTACAAGCCGATAAGATCTCTGTGTGTTCCCGATCACTAACTCCAACTGTCGGCATCTCAAAAAAGTACAAGAAATGGTACTTACAAGTACCAGCAGAATTCCAACCACATTGGATTTATAATACTAAATTAATATAAGCAGTACTTCTGAGTACCATCAAGGCATAAAGGGTTAAAAAAATTTTTAATTTTCATGCAATTTTCCCAACAAGAAAAGCACTCAAGTTTTGGCATTTACATTTTTATGTACTGCTCTGCCTCTCTCTTGCTCTGCCACACAGTTATTGTGTGGCTCTGGTAACTTCATGCTTGACTTTGAACAAACTCATTCATGCAATACACCGCCAACTCGGCTATTTCGATCCATGGACAGCTTTTTCGAGCTTATTGTGCTCTCATCCGCATGGAATACGAAAGTAGTCGAGTTGGAAGCAAAAATTCTCTTATATAGCAAAGAGAGCCAAAAAAGAGAGCCACTCGACTACTTTCGTATTCCATGCGGATGAGAGCACAATAAGCTCGAAACAGCTGTCCATGGATCGAAATAGCCAAGTTGGCGGTGCATTGCATGTTTCTGTCTTAGCCCTTGCTTAGGGGCGGTTACTCACTGCTTTAAACTCATTCATGTTTGGGTAGAAAGGAAGAGACATTTTTAGATTGGCAAAGCCACGAATAATCTTCATCTCTACTTAAACCAGCTTGCCTCACTCTTCCTAATGTAAAAAATAGAATTAATTCAGCTTCAGCTGGTCGAAAGTTAACTTATCAGAACCCGACAATAGGCATATATGGATTTTATCATTTAATGGGACTGAAAATTTCTTATTTTTTGGTTCTTCTTTTTATTCAGTTTGAAAGGTTGTTAGTTTCTCATCTTAAGTTTTAATTTTTTTTAATCGAAAGTTAGAGGGGCAAAGTGAAATAGTAAAATATTTTCACAATTCGCAACGCCACCTATTTAGCAATATTTTAACTGTTCTTAAAAATATAATTGATTCCAGATAAAAAGTAAACTGCTCTAAAGATCAAGGTACGTAATAATCAAAGTCATTTTCAAAAGCTGGTACCTACATTGCAAAAATGTTGTAGTTTATCAATATAACTTTTGTTACCATAAAAGGATAAGTTTTTGTAATTAAAATTTTAAACATGAATTGAAATCTTCTGATGTCTAGAACAGTACTTGTTCAGTTAATATTAGGCATCTTTTGATTTTAAATGTTTAAATCCAATTTGTTAAGTGCACTCGGGCAAGTGAAATAGTTCATATCTTAATTATTCATTTATTAAATCACTTACGTATTCATTTATTAATTAATGCATTTTTTCATTTATTAATTCACTTCTTTATTCATTCATTTACTCATTTCCTTTTTCATTCGCTTTTGTGTTCACTCATTAATGGTTTGTTTCAGAAATTAATTAATTTGTTTATTGATAGATTTGTTTAGTTTTACACTAGTTATTCATTTATTCGATTGCTGTTTTATTATTTATTCATTTATTCATTCATTCGTTTATTTGTTTATTCATTTGAGGATAAATATTTTAAATAATCAAATAGAAAATGTGTCATTAGATTTTTCTTCTTTTTATGTATTTCCACTATTTTATATTGAAGGTACAAATTTACTGTCAAAAATAAAAAATAATGCTTCAATGCAAGTTTTACTACAAAATCGGTTATTCTTTCTTTATCCACTGTTATTTTCAAAACAAATTTCTAATTTGTTCATTTAGACAAAGGCATGTTATCCCAACAATCTCACTTCGCCCTGCATTCCCCGCCTGAATGGAAAAAACTTAATAGTAATAGAGATAGTACAAGGAATTCATAATGACTCAAATATTGCAATACATTAACTTATTTTTTTCATACTTGGTTGTTTATTGTTTGTATGAAACATAGTGTTTCGACTTGTTTTATGCACATGTATTAATTTGTAGGATAAACTTATTAGAGCCTAACTAAAAGCACAATTTTACACGTTGCCATTCAAAGATTACCATCTCTTCCGCCCATGGTTGTATGTCTCAAACCCAGCTCCAATCAGCGGGTTTTCAAGATGCATAAAAGGCGTCCATGTCGCATAATTATACAGCGTGTTAAAGATGCCTAAAGTCTGACTTGATTAAATTAAGACTCCGGGTAAAATTAAATTCTTAGTACAATTTCGCATAGTGAGAGCCCAGGTGCCTCCATCTAGTGGCAAACAAAATGTCAAAGTTGCCATGGCAATTGCATCTGCCGGAAACGATGACGCATAAAAAATGATTGTCAGTCTTGGGTAGATGTACTAGGCTCGAAAATGGTGCAGCTCCGGTAGAAGCAACGTGGTGTATTGAAATCTTGCATTTTAAGTACGTACATACTAATAAAAAAAACACAATTTCATACGCCTTATGGTTCAGATTAAACGTTAGAGCAACACATTCTTAAACACTTACATTTAATATATTTCAATCATTTTCAGGTTCTTTACAAGCGACATCGTGGAATAACTTAAACTGTCCAGCGCCTAGAGCCCCAGACAATGGGTTGAGCTTCATTTTCCGGAATGGTGAACTCGTGCATTTCCGATGTCATCCCGGCTACGTCATGAGGGGCAAATCTGTAGCTTACTGTGTCAATAACGTATGGACTGAAACGGCGCCAGAATGTATACCGATTCACAATGGTAAGTATATTTTTCTTTCAACCTAAGAAGGTAATTTTCGTTTGAATATCTATTTTCCTTCTTGCTTGGGATTCTTATGTATGGTCAACTGGGGTAAAGGGAAACATGGAGTTAAACTGAAACAAACTCTAGTTCATCACCTAGAACCCCAGATAATGTGTTGATCTTCATTTTGTGGATGATGAGGTCGTGCATTTCTGGTGTCATCCCGGGTACGTCATGAGGGGCAAATCTATAGCTTATTGTGTCAATAACATATGGACTAAAACAGCGCCAGATTGCGCACCTATTCACAACGGTAAGCATGTTTTTCCATCATAAGTTGCATCCTAAGAAGGAAATTTTCGTGTGAATATATACAGGGTGATTCAAACGTGGAAAAAATTACATGACATATCAGTCATACAGCAAAGATCAAAATCGTATGGGAACAGGGGTCGCAATTGCGAACCAGAGCCGCTGCACGGCGTCTAAATGATATTAACATTTTTTACGGCGACCTCCGGCGCTTTTGCACATGCCTCAGGTCTCTACTGATTTTATTAAAATAGGGGTGATGGTGATAAGACAGATCTGTCTTATCTATAAGAAATGTGAAACTTTGCTTATTTTTGTTTTATTCAGTTTTTCGCTGGATTCGTTTATTTGACGCATTGGTTTACGTATAGATGTTTTTTTTTCTTTTTTAATTTATTACCCTTCCTTATCAGTTCTAGAGAAATAAAATATTATCGGACTGAGCAGAAATGCTACCATGGTGCAAGCTCTCCCCTCTTTTTGAAATAGAACCGTTCAACGGTGCTAGGCGAGCCTTTCGAGGTTGGGCAGTACATAACACAAAGAAAATAAACAAAACCATTACAGAAAGTTATGCTAATAATTTCTCAATTGCACGCTGCTAATTCAGGATAAATATTGAGACTACAGAGGATGCTCAAAGTTGTTGCATGAGGCATTGTGACATGCCTGGCCTCTACGTTGCATGGAACGGCACACCTTCTCAAAGATACCAGGTGTATCTTGAACATCTACTGCTGCCTCAACGATTCTTCCTACAAATTGTTTCTGCATTGCAACAGGTGTTTCATACACAAGCCCTTTTAAAAGTCCCCAAAAGAAAAAATCCAAGGGAGACAGGTTTGGTGATCATGGTGGCTATGCGGTTGGTCCACAGTTACTGTAGCGTGTGCAACCCTCTGTTCCTATGTGATTTTTTATCCTTGTTGTATGACTGATCTGCCATATTCTTATGTATGGTAAGTTGGGGTAACAGGAGACATTGCGTAAATTGAAACATACTCTACTTGTGGTAATTTCTGAAACTAATCTGTTGTTGAGGGAAGATTAGATAGAGGAAATTCAGAGGGTTCAGCGTATTTCAAGCTATTGAGTAGGCCGCATCATTGTTTGGAGATGGCACTGTAAAAAAAGTTTTTTGTTCTTAAAGTTTATTGATGTTACACTTTCCTCTCCAGCAGGTAAGAAATTTAAAATTACTTCATTTTAACTAGTTTTACTTATCATGTGAAAGGTTATTAAAAACATTTATTCATGAATTTTACCTGTCTAGCTACTTTTGAGGTGCAATTTAGCTTTTGACGTACTATACATGCTGAGCTCTGGGGTAAATGGAAACAGCTAAGTTAGTCATTCTCACTATTTTTTGGCAGATTAAATTTTGATGTAAATTAGCCTTTTGGGCGTATTTTGCATAAATTCAACGCATCATTTTTTTTTTACGATTTTTTTAAAAATGATTTTAGATTATATTTAGAGTATTCAGACGGTCACATACGATCAACGTGCCACATATTGAGTTTGGTCGGTATAAAACTCCAAAAGCTTCTAAACTTATTGTGCACATTGGGACTTATCTGCCTGCATCAGTCTCATTTGGAAAATAAATAAAGTGTTTCCATTTACTCCTTAGTCTCTGGGGTAAAAGAAAACACGATTTTATTCTCCAACAAACAGTCAAATTTTTCACACTCAGAAAGTGCAGTGTTGAACACAATGTACAAAATTTTAATTCCCTGTTCATCCAAAAGAAATGGAAAGATCTGAAGCATAGTTATGAAGCATCGTGGAAAACAGGAAAGAAAGACTACTCCAATAACTACTCTATCAGCACTTTATAGACTAAAATTTTATGTGCAGATTTCCAGTGATAACCATCAGGAGAGAGGTTATGGGGGACAGCAGTGCCGCTTATGGGCATTTTGCTATGTTTTGGGATGGATAGAGTGTCTGCTCGTTCTCAGGCGTCTTCGCAGAGTTGGGGCTGGTGAACCATCGATCTTGGGGGATGGGCACACCTTAATGTTCATAATATTAAAATTCTGTATTGCTGGAATGAACTGTTTGGTGTTTGCTCGTAATTCTGCTTAAGCTCCAGTAAAGAACTACTTAGAGCTTTGTAAAAACGTCCTTCAATGAATTAAAAGTTGCTGACGGACCTGTGGCCAAAGAAATGAGGTGGTCTGCGGGTCTGAATCCTCCCTCATAGTCCTCTCTTCTGTCTAAAAGATGATTTTCATCATCTAATTAATTTTCCGTATGCGTGACGGTCTATAACTAACTTTCATTTCTTCTATTTTTATTTTCAATGACTGATAAAAAGTTAACTACAAAAGCAATGAAAAAACTAATTTTACCCAATAATGCTCTTCGACTTTTGACGTTAAACTGACGAACACATATTTATTATATCACTTTCCGTAACCTTTGGTTCCATTTCATGCAGGTCTAACTGAAGTCAAATTTTATTTCCTGAAGCAGAATAACCTTAAACTCATTTTCTCGACAGAAAAAATTAATGTTGATTTCAATACATTACTTAAAGTACTCCCTTCCATTCCTCTATCCAGGGGTGCCCATCCCCCCCCCACCCCACGCTCAATGTCGCAAATCCCCCCCCCCCCCCCCATTTTTCACAACACTCTTGTGCTTTTATTTTTATTTTTACCTCTCTTTTTTATTTGTTTTGAAAGTATTATTTAGATATATATTTTTTAAATAATAACTATTATTTTTTAAAATATTCTTAATTTTTTAAAAGTTTGAATTATGCGCTGAATAGAATTGCTTTTTTTCGTTTCCAGACATTCCAAACACACACACACACACACACACACACACAAAAAAAAAAAAAAAATAAAGAAATAAAAGACATAATTTAAATTAAAAAAATTAATTTGTGAATAATTTTTATTAAAAAAGGAAACAATTTAAATTAAAAAAATAATTGAAAAGTGATTTAAATAAATTAGTTTTAAAAAATCCCCCCCCCCCAAAAAAAAAAAAAAAAAAAAAAAATTGATGGCCTCGTCGTCACCCGGATTGAACTGCCAACTATTCTTCTGGTCGGCTCAAAGCTATAGAATGTAGTTGATTTGCTAATTGATCTCATTTTATGTCGGAGAATTCGAGTTCGGATTCATTTGCCTTGCTTGTGGTGCTGCCATCTATTAATCAGAAAAGGGTATAGAGCTGCAACTCAGAAACGGCAGAGAAACTGAAAGTTCTCATACAACTCTACCAGGAGCACCCCGATGGGAGGTCACCTGAGGTCACTGTGACCTCCCAATAATTTCCTTATTCGGCACATTTTGCTGACGATTTGGCAAATTGGGAGACAATATTGCAACATTAAAATTATTTGTTCTTTTTAGCTTTTAGAATTGGTTTTTAAAAAGATGCCTAATGGTTTTTCTCACTAAATATTATGCATGTAAGACATGTGTGCATGCTTGTATTTTATCATTCGGTATAATTGGAACTTCATTCGGCAAATTGATAATTTTCCCCCTCCCAAAAATTTTAACTCGGGGCGCCCCTGAACTCTGCAAACTAGGTTTCGTATTATGTTTCATTAAGTTGGGTTCAAGCATTCAAATTATTAAAATTTTCACAAAGCAATAATTTCTATCTGAAAAAAAAAATCCATTTTATTCGACTTGCACTGAGAATATTTTTATCAACAATTTTTGCATACGTTAATCTATATTGTATTATTTTCTAAATAACATGGGAATACATGAAACAGGAAAAAAAATGTCAAACCAATGATTATTGTTATCATTACTTGATGCTTATTTAATTAAATGTGCACGTTTTCAGCAACCAATTTCCGTATATTTGGCTCCAAATTAGTAACATTTGTCACTTCCTGTGCTTTTCGATTAGTAACATTTATTAACACAGCGGGAAACGCGAATCAGCTTCAAGGACCCGATGTGGCCAGCGGGCCGTAGGTTGGCCACTCCTGGAATAAACCAATAAAGTTATCAACAAAATCTAAGGTTCTCGCTAAAGAAATTAAAGCTGAAATAAAAATATAAATTACTTTTACAAAATAAATAATTTTTAAAAAATTTAAATTATTAAACAGTCAATGCAGCAGACGAGAAATATTAGTTGGTTCTCACGAAAACTTTAAGGTATAAAATAATGTTTATAATGATATCTAAAAAGAATTTAAAAAAAACATTAAAAAAGGTAACTTGAAATTTGTAACTTTTCAATTTTTAGAAAAATAGAGTGAAGATCTGACTGTAATTCTTTTCTTTCCAAAAGTTTTAATTTGTCAGAAACAAATTCAAGTGTTTTTTTTTTTTTTTTTTTTTTTTTTTTTCTTAATTTGTAAACGTATAAACGCAAAAGTAAATGAAACAAGGTTAGAAGAACAAATGAGCAAAAAACTGCAGACACGCTTTTCGTCGTTTCAAGGAGCGCCTTTTTCAATACAAAGACATGGGAAACGGTATCTCATCCACAAGCTCAAATTTCTGCATCGAGAAAGGCGCTCCTTGTAACGCCGAAACACGTGTCTGCAGTTTCCGGCTCATTGGAGCCTCTTATGTAGTTTTATTTGTTTTTATTTTTGAAGCACATGTACTTATTTATTTCATTTGTGTGCACAGTCATTTATAATAACAGTAACAGTTATTTATTTCATTTGTGTGCACAATTAGTAACATTTGTCACTTCTCGTGCTTTTCGATTAGTAACATTTATTAATACAGCGTTAAACGCGAATCAGCTTCAAGGACCCGATGTGGGCAGCGGGCCGTAGGTTGGCCACTGCTGGAATAAACCAATAAAGTTATCAACAAAACCTAAGGTTCTCGCTTACGAAATTAAAGCTTTTTTCTTCAATCAGTAAAATTCGGAGCTTTTTTTTTTTGTTAAATTCTGAATTTTTGCCTCCCAAAAATTTTCGTTATGTGCTGATACCCTGAAACTGCATGTTTACTAATTTTTCTGACTTTGTAGTTGGCGCCATCTATCAGCGAATATTTAAACTGTTACCTAAGTTTAAAACTCCTCCCTTACTAACTCCTAAAAATTCAGTCCAAAAAACGCATTTCAAGCAGTTTGGTTTTATCAAGGGGTTTATCTTCATGCTTCTGGGAGAGTCCCTTAGCTCCCCCCCCCGGGGGGTGCGCCACTGCTCCACATGTTGCGCTGTGATTTCTTTTTACGTGGTTACTTAAAATACTTCGATTATCAAATCTAGAAGCCAATAACGCGAAAAAAAAAACATTTGTGCTGAAGTACAAACTATTGAAAGCGTGGTACTATAAAACATGAGGGACGAACTAGATTACGTACAGGCCCGTCATTTAGGGGCGGCAGGAGGGTCAATTGCCCCCCCCCCCCCCGACTTTGAGAAATCAATGTAGTTACATATAAGTGGGCGTGGTTTTTTATGCTTTCCGATGAAATTGCATTGTGTTTGGACCCTTTGTCCCCCCCCCCCGGAAAAACTTGAAATGACGTCCCTGATTACGTAATACATGTTTGTCGTTTGTTCTCTCAAGTGAAAGCACAGAAATATGTATGAATGTGTCTTATTTTAATTGGCTCTGATGTCTTATGCATTTACTGTGTAGTTCATATGATCACTTTATATACTAGTATGACTGGCAAAATAATCACACATATTTTTCTTCTGATTAGGCACAACTCATTCCAGAAGACGTACAGAACCTCATTATTACAATGAGAGGTACTTTCTGAATCGAACCAAAGATTCTGAATTGCAGAAGCAACGAGGACTTTTCAATTGGGGAAACGAGCCCGATGGCTACGGTTCAAAGCATAGTGTATACGGAGACGGCCCTCGAAGATTGCCCCTCATCAATGGCATTTGGCCTTCAGTGGATCAAGTAGAGCAAGTGATGGCTTTGGGCCCCCAAAGCACGCCTGGACCTAAGGTAATGGTTAAGGAAGAAATTGACATTGCTGAATTGCGAAATAAGCAGTTGGAGGAGTTAAGGAAGCAGCGTTACAAAGATGGCATTTTCAGCAGTAAGTATAAAAAATCTATTTATTGCTGCAATATCAAACATATCTTACAACAAATCCTAAAAAGAACGAAACAACTTCTGATTCAATTATTTTGTTAATAGTTCACTTCTAAAAATGATAAGTGAATGTGTGCGAGATTTAATAGTTCGTGACTCCTATCTTAGTTAGCTTTCATTGATACTTAAGCTTTCATTGATACTTAATTTTATAGACACATAGAACACATTATGTAAACCACAGTGGTGTCCAACCTACGGCCCACTGGCTACATCCGACCTCCGACCGGTGAAGTTGATCTGTGTGGCCCGTTGTGTTGTTCAGTGTTACAAATTGAAAAGCAGAAGAGGTGACAATCACAAGTTAGGACTCATATATTCAAAAACTAATGACAACAATTATTGATTTGTAACTTTCTTCCATCTTCTACATTTTCCCATACTACTTAGAAAAGAATAAAATATTTTGAAATTTGATACATCTTCTGGCCAGCGGGAAGTGTGGCACTTGGGCAGAAAAAGATTGGATACCACTGATGTAGACCAATGGTTTTCAACCAGTGGCACCCATACCACTTTGGAGTACGCAAAAATCTGTAAAGTATACCTGGTTAGCTACCAAAAAATGCATAGTTGCATATATAGCTATTTGTAACAAAAGCATGAATAATATCTTGTGAATATGTGTGTGTGAGAGTAATGTCATTGAAAGCAAAACTGTTACAGTATACCTCCTTAATTAACTTGTTGATTGAAATAAGGTCACAGAGAACTAGCAGACATTGATATGAAGTACCTTCGGGGTAGGTCTTAATTTCATACAAAAGAAGTGTGGGTGCTGCGCTGACTTCAGAACCTATGATAATGCGCAATAGCCTGAATTTCGCCTCATACGTAAAAAAAAAATACATAAATTTAAAGAACTTTAAGGGCTGAGCTGTCGTGAGCTCACATGCAAACTAAGCCCTGATTTGAAGGTTTAAAATAACTTATTTTTACGAAAAAGAGTTTTTGAGTTTAAGTTAATAGAAAGAAGTTTAATATTGAGGATGCTTTGCAGCTATATTTGACCAATGATTTCTTGACACTTTTCTCATTTTATGTCTGATTGATAAAATTTTATAACAAAACGTCAAATTATTATTTTCTTCAATAGAATTTGTTGTTTGAATACAAATTACCTATTCATAAGTAAACTTTAACAGTTCTATACTTTAATACAACACGTTTATAAAACAAAAAAACTAAAGTGGTATTTGGAGAATGAGGGGGGAGTACGCATAGTTATTAATGCAAAAAAAACGGATGAATGGATTAGTGTAGGTTGAGAACCCTTGTCGTAGACCATTCAGTAGTTAGGTAATAAATCAACTAGCTCTTAGTTATGATGGCTCTCAGCACGGCCTATGAGATTTTTCGCAGAATTCAAAATTAGGCACAGAGAATTCGCTAGATTCATGCAAAGAAACTCTAGATTATGTAACTAACAGTTCTTCGTATTCATCTATAATTGACATTATTGTTTGGTCGGTTATTAGTTTTAAAAATGATAAAATAAATAATATGTTAATAAATACGAAAATCAATCTCTTAATAATTATTTTTTTGCGAACAATTTCTTAAAAATAGTGTAAAAAGTTTTTGAAAAAAAAAAAAAAAAGAAAATATTTTATTAATGTCTTGATACAATTATACAGAAAATACAAGATATATAGGCAAGAAATATTTGCGACACAAAGAAAGGAAATACAAAATTTCATTCATGAACAGAGCGGGGATGTTTTTATTTTTTATTTTTATTTCCTCCCAATTCAATATTTTTAGATTCACGGCAAGTGCATGAAAGAAACCTCTATTCTAGATTGCTTAGCCAAAAAATTATACTTTAGTGAAAATGTTATGTGTAATTGTTAAAATATTTAAAAAATGTATTTTTTTCATCAATGAAGCCCAAAACTCAAGAACTTCAAATAACATCCCAAGAATCCAAAAGCTCTAGTGAAAGCCCAAGGTCTGGGGAAAACTTTTGGCAGTCTTTTTTGTGAAGGCAGACTATCGATGGGGCACCATCGATATTAGCTATTAGGTGTCAGAAAACAGATCAATAGAGGAAAGCTATTAGTTGTCAGAAAACAGATCAATGGAGCATTGTGTGTGTTGAATTAAATGATTAGTTGCACTGATATCTCTAATAATTGGACCAAATTTTTATATTTGAAAATTTTATATTGCTACAAACCATTGATAAAGCTGGTTTAGAATTAAAAAAAAATGTTTAGAACTTTCAGTGGATAAAACTTTTAAAAAATTTTAAATCCACTTTTCATGTTCATGTTTTTCGCTACTTCTAAGCTTTTCTGTGATTTTTCTAAGCTTTTCTTTTTGATGCGTATCACTAAATCATATCCATAAATTTCTTAAGTTAAACATCACAATTATTTCTAACTAAATATCTAAAAATATTTTTTTCTAGGTCCAAAGAAAACGGAATCTAGCACAATTGGAAATTCAGTCTTGATAGATCCAACAATTCCTCGAGAAACGGTACTTTCATTGGGAAGTACAGAAGACGGTGATGCTTTATCCATTGCCTTGTCCAAACCGAATAAAGGTGAATTCAAGATACGTCGGAAGCACCGACACCGTATGGGACGTAAAAGGAAGTTACGTAAGCATCCAACATATCCAAGCTATATTGTGTCCAGGGAATCTCGAGTAGATACCAGTGGCATTGCCCCACCATATGCACTGTACCATTTCCGACACGGACACAAAAATAGTGTTGAAGAATTACGAAGAAGACCTATTGAAAGTATTCCCGCACCATCTGAAGCTGCAATCCTTGGAGAGTTTGATACATCTTGTGTTGAATCTCTTCATGGGCGTGAAGTACCAATGCTAGCTCCTCAAGTAAACCATGCCTTTGTATATAGATATGAAACAAAGAAAAACAAGCAGTACCCTTTTAACCGCTATATGCAAGTGAAATATAGATGCCTAAATGACTTTGTTTTTGCAAATTCGAAAGAGGAAAAGTTACGATGCAAAGAAGGACGATGGGTTGGTGAAATGCCACGTTGCATTCAACAGACAAACTAGATGCAGTGTCTTAGGAGGACTAACTCATTAACACCAAATCATTTTCGGCTTACCGTCTTTCTTATTTATAGAAATGACGCTAAGGTTTACATATTTTTAACGTGAATATTTTGCGTTTATCAATAAAACTATGTCGTATTTTTAAAGTTCAATAACGTAATCAAAGGATCTATTTTTATTAAAATTGAAATTTCATTAAATTAAGAAATTTGAAAAGTTCAATTTAAAAATGTAGAATAGATTAGACCTTTGATTTGTGTAAAAAGAAATTTAAATTGTTGTAAACTAGAAAGTTATTGTGAGTCATACCATTTATTTCTTTAATGCGAATCATCGTTTTATGAAAGTTAGAAAGAGCATTGTAAAAGACAGATGTGATCTAGAACTACACTTCATATTGCAAAGAAACAATAAAATATGATCTATAATAAATAGGCTTACCATAATTTGTACTTTGTAATCATGTTGTAATTTGAAAGTGTCTTCATATATGTTCTGACAGAGAGAAAACCAACATAATGACATTAGAGAAAAAAACACTTATGACCTACATTGTGTGTACACATTGTCCAAATAGAATCAATGACAGCAGAGCAGGATAAAATATACTCGTACATCGTTTATGTTGGTTTCTTTTGCTTTTAGAATTGTTAATATGAATCAGGATGAAATAAATGATACTTCTTGAACGAAAATGAACAATAAACTATTCATAACATTTTTTTTTTTTTTGTTTTGTTTTTTTCTTTTCACTGCTATTCTACCCGGCTACGAGATGAACTTCGAATGTAGTTGCTGCTGCCGAGTGATATGAGAAAATAGAGGGAAATTTGAAAGGAATGTTAAAATTGAACAATTGATGTGGTTAAACCAGTGCTTAATTTTGAACTTCAATGCATGTTGCAATAAAAAATGATGCTGAAGTTTTTTTTTTTTTTTTTTGATGGTGTTATCAATAAAATTATATTTCATAATTTTGCTCGACCAAGCAAAATTGGTTTTCAACACATTAAACATTGTTTTCTGCTTTACTAACTTTATTTACAAACAAACAGAGATTTCACGATGCTGCCTGCGATACAGGATTCTTGGCAAATTATAAATATCTGTCACAAAATGTGTAAAGAGTTCAAAAGAAAGAAAAGTCTCAAGGGTTCTCACGTAAATTCATTCTTGCCCTTTTAATAACATAATCAAATGATAAACCATAACAGTATTATTTACTTTCAAGTAAAACTGGATATTCCAGACGCAGGATTCTTGGAAAATTATAAATCTAAATCACAAAATGCTAAAAGTTCAAAAGAAAGAAAAGTCTCAAAGGCTCTCAGGTAAATTTATTCTCGTTCCTTTAATAACATAACAAAATAACAAACCATAACAGTGCTATTTAATTTCAAGAAAAATTTGAATCAAAATTATGAAATTAAAACAATCCAAAGCAGTCCACGAAATTTTAGTTGCAATAAATATTTATGATTTATTTTATAAATTGTCTTCCTGATATTGTAAGTTGCATTATGCCTATAAAAAGCACAAAATTAGAGAGAAAATCACGAAAAGAGCACGTTTAAAAAAGATCTCAAGTAGTCGTCCTTAGAAGCTCAATTCATATTTGGTGGGACGAAAGTTTCAAATAACGTTTAGTTAGTTTTTAAACAAAAATGAAGGAAGGCATCAATATCAATTAGCCCATTTTATATTAAGCATGACCTAGACACATAACATGTAACCCTGCTTCACTCAGCACAATTCTTTTTCATTGGTTTTAAGTCATCTCTTCTTAATGAATTCAAACATTTTATTAGTATCTGAAATTCTGTTTCTGATTTCACTGACATTGATTTAGTTTTGTAGGCTTTTTACAATTAACGTTTTATTTTAACTAATCTTTTCAGGTATAAATGCGTTTACTTGAGTTTTATTTCCAATCTATTATTAAAATCTTCGTTAATTTTCCAGTTTTTTGTCATCTTGAACTCCTGGATTTTTAGAATCTTCGACTCTAACTCCGACTCTTTCACCCCTAAATCAGTCCTACTCCAGAACTCTGACTCCGAAAGCCCTGGTAGAGTTGCGGACTCAGACGGAAAATGACAGACTCCAATTTTTGGGATTTTGAACCCTTCGATTCCAAGACTTTGACTCCGACTTCTTCAACCGAAAATCAGTCTGACACCGACTCCGCAGCCCGGATTATAAGTTTTTGTTGTTGTTACTTGAGTCACTTGGGTACCCAAGCCAGAGTGGATAACAAGGGCGTATTTAAGGGGGGGCCGAGGGGGCCCGCCCCCTCCCCCGAAATCAAGAAAGATTTTCAAAAGTAGGTGTTCGGTTCGTGTTCGCTCAAAAAAAAAAAAAAAAACCTTAAGAAAAAAGCCCACTCTCTATTAACATTGTTTTCAAAGGTGAAAATAAGGGAGGGCCCCAGAGGGTCTTTCCCGCCTATACCCCTCCCTCCACCCACGGAAAAAAAATTCGGATTTTATTTTTTTTTAATTAAGGTAATTATTATTAAAAAATAATTTTATACTTTGAACACCCATTGATACTACATTTAAACATAAGTTTTGAAGTCGGCGCAAAAACACTAAATAGAATCATACGAAACTATAATTAAACTATAAATGAGTCATTCCACGTCAAGTGATCCAAAATCTGAGAAAAATTTTACCTTACATTTTTGTATTTCTTTCAAATTTGGCTCATCAATTGTACCCCTTGAGGTAATTAAAAGTCTCAATTTTTAGATTTTTATCTCTATTATTTTTTCAGTTATGAGACTTTAAACTTTGGAAAAACCCTCGTTTTTCCATGGATAAGGGAGGATAAAAGGGACCATAACTCAGCACCAAATATAGATAGAACGATTTTGTAAATGGCATTTTAAAGTACGTTAGTTGCCGCTTAATCTGATATGCAGCATGACTAATTTGACAAAAATTTTCTTTTTCAAAAAATGAAATTTAAATTTCAAATTTAAATTTCTCGAAAAACATATAATGAATTTTTTTCAAAAAATTCTCAAAAATTCTTGTGTATTTTATCTATGTTTGTACCAATTTTTAGATTGGGATCTCAATGGGATCATATTTTTTTGAATTTTTGAATAAAACTGCATAGGAAAAAAATTATATTTTCAAAATTATATTTATTTAAATACTAAGTTGTGTGGCTTGTGATGGTCTAAAAAGAAGTAAATAAACATGAATATGTTTAAAGTGAGCTGGCATGAGCTTATAGATTTGTCAGGTTCATCCCCCCTCCCTCCCCCGCACAACCACTCTTTTTTTTTCAAAACTGTTCAAAATGTTTTTTTAAAAAAAACTCTTTGATACAAAATGAATAGTAAACTTACAACGTTATTTAAAGTTGGTAAATGGGTTCCCTTATAACTAGACGAAGTATCCCCCTCCCCACCCAAATATACCATTCAAACTATACTAATATGACGTCCAACCTGGGGATTGAATTGAGGATTATTTTCACCCTAGGTATACATATTGTTTTTCAGACGAAGTGTTTCTTTTCGATCCGAACTTCAAAGTGTACTTCCATTCAATATCTGAAATTTAACTTTATGATTCATTTCATCTCCTACCCCAGCACCAATCTTCAATTTTGAAGGGAGGAAATAAATGGGTCGCCCCAAGATCATAGCAAACAGCAAAATAGCACTGTTTCTCCTTGTTCTCATCGTTTTTCTATTCTTTTCGCACAAAACTGAAAATAAATCAAAATATCAGATCATATGTCTGTGTCCCCATAACTATCTTCCCACATTATCTAGTGTGCAGCTGTTATTTAATTTTTTTAATTGTTTGTGTTCTTTTTTATTTTGTTGTAAAGGAAAGTAATGCAGCAAGATATATCTATATACATAATATCAAACAAACACTGCTTTTTTGATCATAACCTCTCATGTTGTTTAACTTCTGTACAGATTGCTCCCCCCCCCCTTTTCCTACCTTCCCACTCCAAACTTTTTTTTTTTTTTATCATCCCGTCTAACCCCATTTCAAAGCCTTAGTCTCTACTGATGTCTGGTAGTGTTTCAGTTTGTTCTGTTTGTTACTCTTTCCTATTAGCTCATGAGCTTTGTCCAATAAGAGAAAGGAAAGGCAGTGATGGGGACTGACATATAACCTGATACTTTGATTTCTTTTCAGTTTTGTGTGAAAATAATGGGAAAACATTATGAGAACAAGTGGAAACAGTGCTATTTTGCTGTTTGCTATGATCTTGGGGCGAACCGTTTCTTTTAGTCTCCAAAATTGAAGATTGGTGCTGGGGGAGGGGATGAAATGAATCATAAGTTTAAATTCAGATATTGAATGGAAATACACTTTGTGAAGGTCGGATTGAAAAAGAAACACTTCGTCTAAAAAACAATATATACCTAGGGGGAAAATAATC
The DNA here is from genome assembly GCA_038373865.1 of Uloborus plumipes. NCBI lineage: Eukaryota > Metazoa > Arthropoda > Arachnida > Araneae > Uloboridae > Uloborus > Uloborus plumipes. The sequence continues at coordinate 101,553 of JAXGGA010001417.1, forward strand.
CTCAAATCAATCCCCAGGTGAGACGTCATATTAGTATAACGTTAATGGTATACACTGAAGTGACAAAAGTCATGGGATACCTCTTAATATCGTGTCGGCCCTCCTTTTGCCCGGCGAAGTGCAACAACTCGACGTGGCATGGACTCAACAAGTCGTTGGAAGTCTTCTGCAGGAATATTGAGCCATGCTGTCTCGATAGACGTCCATAATTGTGAAAGCGTTGATGGGGCAGGATTTTGGGCACGAACAGACCTCTCGATGGTGTCCCATAAATGCTCAATGGGATTCATGTCGGGCGATCTAGGTGGCCAAATCATTCGTTGGAATTGTCCAGAATTTTCTTCAAACCAATTGCGAACAGTTGTGGCCCGGTGACATGGCGCATTGTCATCCATAAAAATCCCATCGTTGTTTGGGTACATGAAGTCCATGAATGGCTGCAAGTGATCTCCAAGTAGCTGCACATAAGCATTTCCAGTCAATGTTCGGTCCAGTCGCACTAGAGTACCAAGTCCATGCCATGAAAAAACAGCCCACACCATTACGGAGCCACCACCAGCTTGAACAGTGCCTTGCTGACAGTTTGGGTCCATGGCTTCGTGGGGTCTGCGCCACACTCGAACCCTACCATCGGCTCTTACCAGCTGAAATCGTGACTCATCGGACCAGGCCACGGTTTTCCATTCATCTAGGGACCAACCGATATGCTCACGTGCCCACGAGAGTCGCTGCAAGCGATGTCGTTCTGTCAGTAAAGGCACTCGAGTCGGTCTTCTGCTGGAATAGCCCAAGAAATCCAAATTTCTCCGCACAGTTCTAGCAGACACGTCCATTGTACGTCCCACATTGATTTCTACGGTGATTTGACGCAGTGTTGCTTGTCTGTTAGAATTTACGACTCTTTGCAGACGTCGCCGGTCTCGATCTTTAAGTGCAGGCGGTCGACCACTGCGCTGTACATGGTGGGATGTTATGCCTGAAATTTCATACTCTCGGCACACTCTTGACACAGTGGATCTGGGAATGTTGAATTCTCTAACGATTTCCGAAATGGCATGACCCATGCGTCTAGCTCCAACTAACATTCCGCGTTCAAAGTCTGTTAATTCACGTCGTGCGGTCATCATCACGTTAAAACCTCTTCACATGAATAACTTGAACAGAAATGAAAGCTCTGTAAAAGCACTGCGCATTTATACCTGTTCTATGCGATGCTACTGCCATCTGAAAATTTGCATATTGCTATCCCATGACTTTTGTCACTTCAGTGTATTTGGGTGGGAGAAGGGCTTTACTTTGCCTTGTTATAAGGAAACCCATTTACCAACTTTAAATAAGTTTACTGTTCATTTTGTATCTAAAAGGTTTTTTTTAGCATTTGAAACAGTTTGGGGGAAAAAATGGTTGGGTCGGGAAGGAAGGAAGGGGGAGCTGACCAATTTACAAGTTAATGCCAGCTCACGTACCTAGAGTAAAAATAATAGTCAATTCAATCCCCAGGTTAGATGTCATAATAGTACAGCGTTAATGGTATATTTGGGTGGAGGAGGGGATACTTCATCTAGTTATAAGGAAACTCATTTACCAACTTCAAATAAGTTTACTATTCATTTTGTATCAAAGAGTTTTTTTCAACATTTTGAACAGTTTTGAATTAAAAAAGAAGTGGTTGTGCGGGGGAGGAAGGGGTGAGGAGGTGAACCTGACAAATCTATAAGCTCATGCAAGCTCACTTTAAACATATTATGTTTAATTACTACTTTTTAGACCATCACAAGCCAGACAACTTAGTATTTAAATAAATAGAATCTAAAAAATATCTTTTTTTTCCTATACAGTTTTATTCAAAAGTTCAAAAAAATATGATCCCATTGAGATCCCAATCTAAAAATTGGTACAAACATAGATAAAATACACAAGAATTTTTGAGAATTTTTTGAAAAAAAATTCGTTGTATGTTTTTCGAGAAATTTAAATTTGAAATTTAAATTTCATTTTTTGAAAAAGAAAATTTTTGTCAAATTAGTCATGTTGCATATCAGATTAAGCGGCAACTAACGTACTTTAAAATGCCATTTACCAAATCATTCTATCTATATTTGGTACCGAGTTATGGTCCCTTTTATGTTCCCTTATCCATGGAAAAACGAGAGTTTTTCCAAAGTTCAAAGTCTCATAAATGAAAAAATAATAGAGATAAAAATCTAAAAATTGAGTCTTTTGATTACCTCAAGGGGTACAATTGATGAGCCAAATTTGAAAGAAATACAAAAATGTAAGGTAAAAAACGTTGGATCACTTGACATGGAATGACCCAAATACAAATTTCAATGAATCCAGGTTCTTTAATCGCATTCTCATACACTACATTAACAACACAACCACATACAGGGTTGGACAAAAATATGGAAACACCTAGTGAAATGCATGTTTGAAAAGAATGATTGATTTCAATGAAATATGTAAGTGGCACTAGCGTTTTCGTCTACTGACGCTACTTATACAACTTCGTAAATATGTTGAACAGTTCAGTCGTTGTCGGAGCACTTTTATGTGAGCTTGACATTGCATTATGTCAGAGCTAACAGACTTCGAAAGTGGGTAAATTGGTGAAGCACGTATGGTAGATGCTTCCGCAAGCAAAGTAGCCGAAGTGTTTAGTGTTTCAAGATGTACTGTATCGAAGATTTATTCCACATATTTGAAATGCAGAAAAACATCATACGCTAAATCACAGCGCGGACGAAACTGTGTGCTTAGTGATCGTGACGGACAATCATTGAGGGCAATTGTGACAAAAAATAAGAAGACCACAGCTGCAAAAGTTACTCCTGAAATGAATGTCATGTTATCAAATCCTGTGAGTACTAAAACAATTAGAAGAGAGCTTTATAAAGAGGGAATTGCTGGCTGTGCTTCTATTGAAAACTAATTCATCAAGGATGCTAATGCCCTAAACAGGAAAAAGTGGTGTTTAAGTCATAAAGCCTGGACTATAGCGTAGTGGCAGAAGGTAATATGGTCTGATGAGCCTTCTTTCACATTGTTTCCCACTTCTGGCAGAGTTTACGTCTAGAGAACGTCATCTCAAGTCTATAATACAAACTCCTTATTGCCAAGAGTGAAATATGGCGGGGCTTCTGTGATGGTTTGGGCAGCCATATCGTAATTCTCTTCTGGCCCCATGATAACTCTGTCAGGGCACATGACTGCCAAGACTTATGGGAACATTTTGGCCGATCAAGTCCATCCCATGGTTCAAATTTTATTCCCCAATTGTGATCGTGTCTTCCAAAATGAAAGCACTACTGTTCACGCAGCTTACATTGTCCAGGACTGGTTTTCTGAGAACGACGATGATTTATCACATCTCCCCTGGCCACCACAGTCTCCAGACCTGAATATTGTCCAACCTTTGGGGTCTACATTAGAGCGGAAAGTGCGTTCTCGTTATTCACCGAAAACATCGTTATCTGAACTTGCCACCGTTTTACATGAAAAATGGTACAATATTCCATAGAATACTGCAAGCTGTTTTGAATGCCAACGAGTTTCCTACACCATATTAGACAAGGAAACGTGTCTTTTTTAAGGTGTTTCCATATTTTTGTCCAACCCCTGTATATATGTAATGGTACAAATATTCAACTTTTAATTTTCAATGGTTTCTCTGAAAAATGTTGGCAAAATATAGTTGAACATCATTTTATCTATAGTTTTTGCGCCGACTTCAAAACTTATGTTTAAATGTAGTATCAATGGGTGTTCAAAGAATAAAATTATTTTTTACTTTTTAGAGCACTTGCCGAGTGAAGTTCTGAAGTCGGTTCAATTTTTTTTTTCAAAAATATTTTTATTTTATTCTTTTTAGTGTAAATGTACTTCAGAAATAAGGTAATGTTTCCATTACGAAACTTCACCTAATTTTCTTAAGTAAACTAGCTGCGTGGCCCGGTGTTGCACGGGCTACCTCTGAACAAAATATTAACAAAACTTGAACATTTTGTAAGACTGGACGTTTTACTAATTGTTTTCCAAAGGTTCTTTTATTTTTGCGTTTCCCCGTGTAATATTTTACTATGTATTAATTATATACCCATCATAGCGTGATGTGATTAAAATATTTTTTTATAGATTGTTGTCTTATAAACGTGGGTAAAACGCGGGCACAGCTGTGCCATAATAAAGGTCATATCCATGCAAAGGATTTCTCATTTTTTGTTCCAGTTAAAAATACTCCGTACGAGGCCCGCTAATGAGTTTCATGTTTGATTCAGTTAAGCCTTCATTCAAAATTCTCATTATCATTATTATTACTAGGGATGCACCGATAAGCAAATTGGCCAGGGGTGCCCACAGGGGGGGGATTATGGCGCAAGTTGCGCCATCAAAATTTTTGGGGGGGGATTTTTTTAGACTCATTTATTTGTTTATATTTAAATTATTAAAAAATTATTTTTTAATTTAAATAACGAACTGTTTTTTTTTTCAAATGAAAATTATTCATTAATTTATTTTTTCAATTTAAATTATGTTCTTAATTTGATTATTATTTTTATTTATTTATTTATTTATTTGTTGTGTGTGTGTGTGTATGCAATTGGAATGTCTGGAAGGGAAAAAAAGCGATTCTATTCTGCCCATAATTTGAGCTTTTAAAAAAGTAATAATGTATGTAAAAAATATGTAGTTATAATTTTAATAAATATATAAATAACGATAAAAAATAAATAATATTAAAAAATAAGTAAATAATATTAAAAAAATAAATAAATAATATTAAAAAATAAGTAAATAATATTAAAAAAATAAATAAATAAGATTTTAAAAAATAAAAAATAATAAAAAAAAGGGTAAAAAAAATATAATAAAAAGCACAAGGGGATGGTGAAAATTTGGGGGGGGGGGGGAATTTGCGCCATTGAGCTTGGGGGGGATGGGCACCCCTGAAATTGGCCGATTACCAATTACCGATTAATCGGCGAATGGGAATCGGCCGATTAATCGGCAGAGCCGATTAATGTTCGGGTTTATTATTTTTAATATTACTAATTTCACCCTCACTGTTTTTACCCTTTCTAATACAATTTCGATTTTTAGAAATGGTTACTTATTTGTTTTTGACAAAAGATTAATTTTTCTCCATTTTTCCATCTTAAATAATTTCAAAATTTTATCAACTTTGAAATTTTAAGAATATTTTTGTAAATAAAATTACATTAACACACTAGACATAATAGTTATTAAAATAAATGGGGGGGGGGGGAGCTGTGATGAGCACTTTAATTTAGGGGTGTTCTTAATTTAAATTCATTTTTCAACTATAAGTAGTCATTTAATTCAAAACTTGTTCTTTGAAAATTAGAGGTTATTTAAAAGCAATAAGCTAAAGAGAAAAATATCGAGACATGAAAAATGTTGTAACATTGTCTATAAGTGTAGATTTATTCAGAATAGGAATATTAAATTATTAAATCTTTTATATCAACTGAGAGGCAATTTATTATTATTGTTACAAATCTTGTAAATAGTTGTTGTTTTTCCTACCTTGCATTATTTTCACTAGTTTTGGTTTTATCTGGCGACATGTTGCAAAAGTATCTGAAGATATCACTTCTACCATTTGTATACCAACCCTGTAACCTTTTGTAGTGTTTGCACTTACCCTAACTTTAATAAGCATGAAGACATTTTCACCCGGAGTTGTAATATCGTGGGGTTTTTTTTTTATCACTAGAATTTTGTTGAATGGATTATTTAAGTTTGTGAATGAATCGAATACTCCGGATTTTGCTAGAATGTTGTAGAAATTTCCTTCCGGGTATAAATAGCTGTCCAACTGCCTTGAACACAGTTAGTTGTTTTCAAATTTGATTTCTGGTGACTCGTTTTATTCGCTTGGGCGAATGTTTGTTTTGCTTTTGTAATTTCTTAATTACTGTTCACGTTAGATACGTTTTGCTGAGTTACTGTTGAGAGTATAGTGTACTGTTTGCAACTTAATTGCTGGATGTTTAGCAATTGTTTCCTGCTCCTATTGTAAATAAGTATACATACTTGTAAATAGTTACTTCCTCAAGATCGGAATGATTATTTAAGAAAGTTGAAGGTGCTACGGACTCGTTACATTATTATTATTATTATTTTGTATTTCATTCTTTGAATTATTTGTTTTTTTTTTTACTCATTACACTTTCGTAAAACGTGTAATTCTTGTGTTTGCAGAAAATTATTTATTTCTTGCTTATAAATTTATCCATAGTAATGTTGTGTTCAAAAATCGCTGAATTAATTTGATTTAAAGCATCTTTTCCGCCGGTTGATCAGCAAAATTTGACTGATTATAAATGAAATGAAATATTCATGTTTTTGAATTCCAATTTAAAATTTCAGGAATTTGCAGAGGGTTATCTTTTAATATTCCAATCAGTTTTACGTTTTCTATGAACTATTTGTTTTGATTTTTTTACTCTGTACACACTTTCATACTGTATGTTATAGTAAGGATTTCAGAAAATTACATTTATTTACTGTTAGTAAAACAATTTATCATAGTTTCTTGGTTAAGGTATACTTTAAAAGATAATACAAAAAAATAAAAAAATTCGCCGATTAATCGGCAAGATTTTCTCGATTATTATTAATCGGCGAAGTGGCCGATTATGGCCGATTAATCGGTACTGCCAATTAATCGGTGCATCCCTAATTATTACTGTTTCGTTTTATAACAATGGATTTCATATTTAATCATTTCGGACAAATCGCTTTAAATTTGAGCAAAAGTGTGAAATTTTTTCTCAATTTCTTCACAATCCCGTTATCAATCCTTACGTCAATTAAGACTAATGAATCCTGAAAAAAATCATTCAAAAAAAAAAAAAAAAAACATGCAGCTGTTCAAAAAAACCCTTGCAGACCTGGACTCGATCTCATTCCATCAGGAACTTCAATGCTTCAACCTGACGCGTTTAACCACTTGACCATCGGGTCGCTCATCGAAGTTAGGATTTACGATAGCACATATTGTTTTAAATAACATGAAATTTTAGTTTTTCGATCATAACTTTTTTTCTAGTGAACAAATATCGTCATATGAGTACATGGTACCTAAGTTATACCATCTCTTATCGATTTAAAAAAAAAAAATAGTCCAAATCGGTTCAGTAGATCAGATGTTATGTGCGAACAAACGAAAAAAAAAAAACATACGCTTTGAATTGAACACCTCCTCCTTTTTTGAAGTCGATTAAAAAAATGTTTTTGATAAACCATTTATAAACCAAAAATGTTTTGAAATACTTCGATTTCAAAGTGTGTATCAAATTTTGAAATGACTTTTTTTTTTTTTTCGCTGATCTTAGGAGCTATTTAGTTTCTGACTAGAGTCAACTATATCTTTAGAAACTTAGTTAACATAATGCTAGATGGTGGCTCTACAAATTGTTAAATAAATTACCATTTCACTTTGCCATACTATTTCAGTTTACCCTACATTCTCCTAAACTTCCTCCTCCCAGACAGCATGAAAAGTCCAATGGACGTCCATTTTATGTCCTGAACGTCCAAATCTGGTCTGATGTCAAAATTGGTGAAATTTGGCGATCCTTAGATGCGCCTCACAGGACGTCCCGCGGACTATTTTTTTTTTTAGGTCTAAGGATGACCAAAAGTGATCCGCATCCTTTCAGGACGTACCAAGGACTTTTCTTCCAGATGTCCTGGGAACTTATCTCTAAGGATGTCCCAAGTCTCAACAAAATCAATTGTTTTAGGACATTATTTTCAAGTTGTAGGAGAAATTTTATTTTTTATTTTCTCAATGAAATTTACTACAAATGACAGAAAACTGTGATGCACAAAACTTATACGAAGCATGAAAATAATATTTAAACTAACTAAACATAAAAATATGCTACAAATTTTTGAAGAAAAAAACTCCTTGAAAAAATACAATTTTTTAAAATTTTACAATTAAATATGAAATGGGAAGCTCAAAGTAGCTCAACAACTAATTTTAAAAACCAAATAAATACAAAACAAGCTTGTGTTTGTCCGAAATATTTTTTTAAATTATGTCATGGTGTACTGTAAAATTCGATGACATAAGGTCATACTAAAGAGCATCACATAGACGTCCCAAGTACAAATTTTATTATTGTCCTCCGGATAGCCTGAAGTAAACTGCAACATTTCAGGACGTACGAAGGACTTTATTTTCTGACATCCTGCGATCTTAATTCTTAGGATGTCCTGCAAATGTGTCAAACCAGTCGATTATAGGACTTATTAAACTTCGAAAATTCTTATTTTGAGTGAAAGTGGTGAGTACGAAGTGATTTTTTTTTTCCATATTCATCTATGAAATTTTTGGACTTCTAATATACTTTATTCTAAATGGAAGTTACAAAAAAAATGAAGTATTTTCAAAGTATATTAATAAACAAAAAAGTAGAAGAACATTTTAAGAGTCAAAAATGATTTAGTTCGAATTTTTGTGTGTGGAAATGGACATTCATTTTTAAAACGTTCATGATAGTCAAAATTCTTGCAAATTTTGATAGAGGTCAGAATTAAAAAAAAAAAAGTTTTGGCAAAAATGCTCTCCTTCGCTCAAATTTAAAAGATCAAAATTTTAACTTGATTTGTTAAAGTTTATACTAGAAGAATGACATGATATTAATACACTACAGTATATCCTGAAGAATTTTTTTTAAAATAATGATTGTTTTAAGCTTTTTTTTTTCTTTCTTTTTTTTTTTAAATTCATTATAAAATGTAAAATATAATTCTACTGACTTTTTTTTTTCTCTTTAAACCTCTAAAATGAAAATTTTAGTTTTAAATTATTATAAAAACAAACTATCCCTAAATTTATTAGACGATTTTTTAAAAAAATCTGACATATTTTAATTGTAAAAGAAATAAAAATAAAAATAAGTAAATACACCATTTTCTGTTATAAGCACACACATTTGAAATTTGTTATTATCATTCTTAAATAGTTTACTTTAGGGCAAAAATACGGGTTTTTTTTTTTTCAAATATATTTGAATTGTATTAGTATTACTTAAAAATCGTTCACTGATGCAATATTTTTTATTATTAAAATTTTAAAAATATTTCTGAAATAGTTTTCCAAAACAATAGTTTTTCGCACCGAGGTTGAAGAAATGCCCTAATGCCGAAAAGATAGCTAACATTATTTTTTTATTTCTGAAATCAAAAGGGCTTTTTTAATTCCAAAAAGATTGAAATTATGACACTATACCACCGACAGAGTGGTATAGTGGTTAAGACGCTGGTCTCTGACGCCCAACAGCGCGGGTTCGAACCCGGCTCCAGTCGGTGGATTTTCATGATGCAGAAAATCGACAGCACTCATGTCGTATGATTATGCGGCATGTAAAAGATCCCTCGAGTACTTGTAGACAGCCAAAGTATTAATGAAATAATAAGTTGAACACTTGATGTATAGTCCGTCTACTGTTCTAAAGAGAACCAAAATTTTTACGGCTATAGCTCGTAGGACGTCTTTTGGTCATTTTAATTAGTCCATTTAACGTCCGAAGGACCAACCACAAAAAGCTTGGTCCTAGACATAGCCAATAAAAGAACGTCTAACATCATTTGAACAATCTGGGGATAATGTTTTCTGAACGTCCTGAGGACCACGAAAGGCTTAAGTCCTCGGGATGACTGCTGACAACACAGGAACCAACTGGGGAAGAACACTTCGCGGACATTGAATGGTCCCTAGGCTGTCCCTCGATCACCGCGGGATGAAATTTAAACGTCCGAAGGATGAGTTAATATTTTGAGTTAGTCCTGAAATGACATTTCTAGGACGTCCAAAGGACAAAGTAGTGCTGTTTGGGCTAATACACGTACACAAGTACACACCCCAATATTTTTATGCAGTTTAAAGACTTCGAAAAATTAATAAATTACTGATTGAAAGGCAACAATAAAAAGGTGAAATCTATTTTTATGAATATTCAAGGAATCATTAGCGTATAGTTTCAGAAGAAATTATATTAATATGATTCTACAAACTACGATGGCAAACGATTAACTATAAATATACGTCCCATTAAATATACAGACTGAAACACTTTTTATGAAAATCTTACTGTTCCCTTTTCTAATGTAAATGAGACATCGTCGTCTTATCTGAAATAAATGCATTAAATTGCGTTAGAGCCGAGTAGATCCATTATATTTAATAACCTTAATGATTCTACAGTAGTAAAAACAAAACAGAAAAATGGCAAAAAGCATGAAAGTAAACATGACTTGCTTGTTTGGAGTGCACATGAAATTAGTTCTTAGTATTCTGTGTTTGGTTTCATCTATTGCTTCAACTTCGGCAACCGTCTATGTATGAAAGAATGGAAAGTCTTGACGAAAGAAAAAGGCGTTTGAATCTATTGGGGAAAAAAATGTTAAGTGACAGTAAAACAAAAAGCTGCTTTTCAGTAAAGTTAACTTAGGAGTTGGTGTTCGTATATAATATGATCCTACTGTTTTCTTCCTTGTTATTGCAGTAATTGCTTCACATTTTTTGACAATATCATCGATATTAGAAAAAATATATTTACCTGCTTCCTCTCTATCCAGTTTCAGAAAGAATCTTTTTTTTTTTTTTTTTTTGTATCAATAGAGTATACCAAAGAAAAAACATATTTTCCAGGGCAGCACTATTTTAAATCATGAAAATATTTTAATACATTTAGTGTACTACTTTTTCTGCCAATGCATACCGCATCGTGCATTGAACTGCCAAAACTGGATTGTTCAAAAATTCACACCAGCACTCGGCATGTCATTAAGACGATCAAATAAAGATATCCCGTAGCCACCTTATGACAAATTCCAAGCCCGACTGCAGAATTTTCTTCTGCAGTCTACGCAGCAGATCAAAAGTCTACGAGATAATCCAACATTAGATTGAACGTAAAATTTAAATCGGCTCCGAGAAATCTCAAAAACTAGCTGACATGCGTGAAACATTCGCGCTTAACAGCAGTAATTTAAAAACTCTTTTTTTTTTCTTTTGACGGTAATTTTTAGAAAAGCAGGTAAATATTGAACTGCTATTTTTCGCCGAAATTAAATGGTGCCTCACGTTCGTAGTTTTATGAAGTATTAAGGAAACAACCAAAAAAGAAAAAGCACCATTAAGAAAAATTAGTCGAGCTAAAATAAACATTTACTTTTCTGGTTTTCAGCAACACAATACTGTGGTTTAAAATCGTACAATGAATTTAGGAAATTTGGATCAAAATTAGCCAGTGAAAAAAAATCAATCAAATGCGACAAAACTCGACGTCAATCTGCTGCTCAGGCGCATGCGCAGAAGAAGGCGGCGACCGTCACCTCGCCAGAGATCGACGATTTCCCTCCTAGGAAACCAAGGCTTTAGTTTCCTGATGTTATTCACTGAAATGGGGTGTTATAGAAAACAGAAAAAAAACTTTTCTTTTTTTTTTTTTTTTGACATAGCACTATTTTAGAGAGTGTGTCGATCTTTCGTCAATAGCTGGCACGATAAGTTTTAAAATGAGATCTAAATCATGGAATTTGATAAAATAATAAGGAAGTTCTCACTCAGTAACAGAAAACGTGCTAGAGAAATGATATGCAAGACAAAATGATAAATTTAAAAACTGCAAGCGCATGCTGCCTGTGGATTATATCACAGAAAATGCGGTACAATTTTTCGTTCACTAAAATTTAAGATTTCCTGTTTTACTTTAAAAATGTTAGGTTTTCTTCGCCCCCTACTAAGGAATAGTCCTCAGACTTTCTCAAGAATCTGCCTCTGCGACGCACGTCGCAACGCCGAGCTGTTTCTGCTGCCAGGATCATGAGTATTCCAGGGCCGGCCTTAGCAAATGCAGGGCCCGATTGGAGAACTCTGGCGGGGCCCCCTTTGCAAAATGATTACATTTAGTTTGAGGCTCAAATGAATATAACTCTTTTTAAAATAAAAACTTTTTGTTTCGCTATTTTTTTACAAGAAAAAAAATAATAATAATAAATCAATAGCTTGCTAAAACAAGCCATTACATACTAACCTTTCTTTCTATTTTATGCACCTTCCCTGACCCTTTCGTTGATGATGAAAAAACTACTTATATAACCGTTTCATATATCCGAAAAAGCATGTTGCATTTTTGATTATATTCCCAAGAACTAAGTTGTACTAGTGGCAGGCAAATAGTGGGGTATATATGTTTAAATTTTGGAGAGGGCTAATGGGACCAAGCTTAGAATAATAATTTAGAGGATGGCAGGGTGGAGCGCTCTTCTAGACATTTTTCCTCGTTGAATTTTTGAAATGCAATTCTAAACAATCTTTGGTAATGTCAGAGGAATGGGCGAGAAATTCAGGCTCAAATTCAGACTCTCCTTTCTAAATATATATTTTAAAATGATATTTGAAGATATTTTAGGCAGCGGCCCAAGCGAGAGAATATTTTTAAGGGGGGGGGAGGGTGGCACTTTGAAAAAAAACTCCAACTCCCCCATCTCTTTGAGGGCTTTTCCCCGAAAATTTTGGAAATTATAATCGTGAAAACGCAGTTTTAGATATTCTCTTAGAGGACCTTGATATTATGGAGGTTTCTTACTAGAAATGCTTTGAAATTGTTGCCTCAAAAACTAATTTTAAGTTACTTTTGGCCAAGTTATAGGAGAAGGAACGGGTACCCGTTCCTTCAAGACAGTTGAAAATTCAACTGTCGTGATTTCTTTTTGAAAAAAATTAAGATTTTCCCCCAACATTATTTTTGTTCTTAAAATTGCTTAGTATTAACAAAGCGCATTTTTTACTTCTCTTCAGTAATAAAGAATATTTAAAGAAAAATCATCAACTCAACATTCTGTATTGTGGGCCCTAATTCTCTGGTTGCCGTATTGGTTAGAGCAGTGTTTCACAACTTTTTTGAGATCATCGCCCCCTTTAAGACGCTGACTGACACTTATCACGCCCCCCCCCCCTTCTTCCTCGAAAAAAACATAAGTGAACATCGATATTATTAAAAATATAAGCAATTTTAACCAATCACTTTTAAACTAAAATTATTAATAAATAAATAAAATACCTTTAATTTTTTTTTTAATTTCACAAAGCGAACTGATAAGCATTTGATGGGTAATATTTAACTCAGATCATCGACGTACTTTTCAAAAACAGAAGTATATTTTTCAAGAAATTATTTTCGTTTCTACACTGGAATCTGGGGGAATTAAAATCATTGAAACTAAAAATTTGAAAGAAAATATATTGAAAATCTGAAAATTCATAAAATGGACAGTGAAAGACAAAATACTTCCTACGGTTCAAGGAGGAAGCTCTTGAACTTTAATTAGTTTTTTCCTTAACTTGTGATTAATTGTCTGAACAACCGGTTTCGTACATGTTTACACACAAATTAGGTTTTTGCCACCCCTTTACTACTAGTGTTTTCTCTTCTAAATACCCATCACTCCCTATCGCCCCTTTAGAATTTACCGCCCCTTTGAGCCCCTTAGGGGGCAATCGCCCTAAGGTTGGGAATCACTGGGTTAGAGAGTAACGGGAGAGGAGAGATCTCTACCAAAATTTTAAATCCCTAAAACGCCATGTTAGGCAATTGACCTCGTTGTTAGAGAAAAGGCAAGTCTTCCAGAAATTTTCGGAAATTTATCAGAATATAGAAACAGAAATTTACTATTCCTCCATAAATCTGGCACTGGAAAACACCTATCCTTTCATTACGCCACTCGTGAAAAGATTAAAAATTGCCCTCCACCTCTAGCTATGCGGGACGGTTTGCTATAACTTCTCTTACGTTTGCTTTTTTAAGGCAAAAAGCTCAGAAATTATCTTGATTAAGTGTGTTTGTTGATTTTTGGAGAAAATAGGGCCTCATGGGTCCCCTTACATAAACGCCCCTGGAAAACTCATCGGGTGAAAAATGCTCTTATGTTTCCCTTTAACTTATACGTGCTTGTACAACTGATATTTTACGTTTCATACTGGCAACTGTAAACATCGGTAGTGTTTTCTTGGAGAATATTTCATTGTTGATGAATTTTAATAAGCCCGCCTCCAAATAAATAAGTAAATGCCTTAATTGCCCCTTAAATGGGAGACCCCAGTACAATAAGGCCCTGCGAAGGGCCCCTATAGCCATAATATTAAGTGACGATAATCTTTTAGAATTTTGACGTTGAGGCAGGCTGATTATGGTTTTTTTTCTCTTTTTTTGACAATAGAGTATAAGTTGCCGTAGGTACGATCCTGGATTTAAGATGCTCTAATCGACAGATGTTTAAATTTTTCTAATAATTTATCTGACAGTAGTAGTTTTGGGAATGTATCTGATAACTTCAATAGAATAAGAGAAATGTCAAAAGTTTCAGAAAGTTCTCCTATACTATAAATTGAACTAATCGCAGCAAAATACTTTCAGACAGATTAAACATCAGTTAAATATTGACAATTAGCTTTTCATTTTGATATAGTTTTTTTTAACATTTACCTAAAGGCGAAAATAATTTGTCGGCGCGGGGCTACTTGCTCCTACATCATAAATTAAACTAAACGTAGCACCATACTTTCAAACGGATTAAACACTAGGTAAATATTGCCAATTAGCTTCTTATTTTGATATAGTTCTTTTTTCTCATTCACCTAAAGGCAAAAATACTTTGTTGGCGCGGGGCCCCTTGCTAGAGCGGGGCCCGATTGGGAAAAATCGGTCCAATCGGCCTAAGACCGGCCCTGAGTATTCGCTTTAACCTAGATGAGCGAAAATATCCGGAATAGTCTTGAAAATACAGTCATTTAGGTTAAGGATTTGACATTTCCTAATTGTTACATGAAATATTACTCCATATTCAAATCGTCTGAAGTAAAAATAGTCAATTAGATTTGATAGCTGTATTTACATCAGTAAATACAAACAAACAGACAAATAACTAAATATTCTACACACTATATCTTCGGTTCTAAAAGAAGTATTAATGAACTACACTATAGGACACATACACAGGAATACTGCGGTAAAATAGTAAAAACAGAACTGGCTTTCGCCTCCGAAGGAAACGACTATTTTTATGAATGCATTTAGCTTCCGATGCATTTTTCTTACGTCTATACATAAGCCGTTTACTCTAATCCTTATAAAAATATCTTATAAAAACATCTTCAAGAAAGGTCCACTGCTTTTTCTGTGGTGTTCAACCAAGAATAATAAATATTCCAACCCTGACTGATTCTAATTTTGGTGCAGAGCTGGTCCACAGGCAGCAATGCATCGACATTCTATAAAGGGGAATAGGTGCAGACATATTGCAGTAGGGTGGTTCACAAAACTATGGTTAAAAAAAAAATTGTCCTAGAGGTCACGGCGGTGGCTCATTTTTTTACCTTTATCCACCCTAATATACTGCCAAAATTTCAAAATCCTACTTAAATAAAAAGACGGTGCTCAAAGCTCAAATAGTTCTACAGTTTTTGTCAATTTCAAACGTTTTTCGGTTGAGCGGCAAAAAAAAAATATTCCGGGTGTTTGCTATCATTTTTGCTGATTCTTATGTTCAATGATCCCCTGAATCCTAATATGGCCACCCTTTCCCCCAATTGCCTCCCACTTTTCGATAATAGCGCCCCCTCCCCTCCTATTTTCATCAGATTTCGACAATTTCATAGATATTATTTGAAGGGGAAAGAAGCAGTATATTTACCATTAACATTCGGGCTAGAGAGGTGAAAAGTTCAAAATCATAAACCTTTTCGCAAGTTAGGAGACTCATGGGGGTATTCTCCCCCCCCCCTTCCGTAAAATATTTAATATAGCATCAAGAACTAATTTTTTCCAGCTTCAAAATTTTGCACTTATTTTTTGGTGCAGCGCAATAATATTGGACTGCTTCTAGGACTCCTACGTCCAAAAAAATTTTCAAGCTGTAAAATTTTTTCTAAAATCTTGGAAACATCGCATGTTACATATGAGTCGCACCGCAGATTTAACTCAGTAAAGAACCTTTCAGTATTATTTATATTCATTCCAGTTATGTTCGAGTGATTACCGTGAAGGGAGAAAGGAGATCATGTTTGGATTTAGTGAGACATATTACATAAGAAACAACAAAAATAGTGTCAGATACATTTGAAGTTCATTTTGTGCCAAGCAGTGTTGTTATACTGAAATTTCCTAGAAGTTTTTAAATAAAGCCAAAATATTTAAACTTATTGCTATGCAATTCAATTTTCTATGTATCTATAGTTTTTTTGAGAGAGAGAGAGAGACTTTAGTATTGAATATTTTATTGTCTCAGCAAGGATAAGTACTCAATTTTCTTCAACAGCAGGTAAAAGAAACTGCTCATTGTCCTCATTATTGAAAAAAATTCTGTTAAATTCTTGAATTATTTGAACATTTTCCTCAACAACGTTATTTACCATTATTTATTTAAATTTTTTTCTTTTAATTCTGTGATTGATATTATATTTGCATTCGGTGGGGCGTAGGACGAAGAATGTTAGAAAATAATCTCTAATATTCATGTTTGAAAAAAATACAATATTGTTCTATACTACACTTGGTATATTTCACTTCTTTATTCTTATAATAACTTGCTTTTTTTTCAACTAGAATTTGATACGAAAAACTAAGTCAAACTAATTAAATTACCAGAAAGGTGTCACAAGTACTTTAATAAAACTGTCCTAGTTGTTATTTCAATTTCTAGGTCGTTCATATCTTATAAGGTTTTTTTCAAGTTCAGATATTCCCAGAAGTTTTAATAGCAAATGGAGCATCTATTAGTGTTCAATCTATTTGTTGTACTGTACAGAAAGGCGCTGAAACTGTAGAAAGTGTTGTACCTAGGTTATTTCTCTCATGATTAAATGAAAAATCTCTTTCTTATATAGGAACATAAATATTTTGAGGCCTATAAGAGACTGGATTTTCTCAGATAGGCTCCCTATTTGACTAATAATAACTCAATTATCTCTTTAAAATCAGCAAGAGTGATCATAGATTTATCTATAGATTTATAAAAAGCTCACAGTTGAAGCTTCAAACTTGTTAAAATATTTTTTAAGTTCTATGTGCAACATTCTTTTTTTTTTCTTTGTTGTTAGTTTAATTCTTTGCCAAACATTTTTCGATTTAAAGTTATTAAAAAGAATAGAACTTGTGAGGAATATGATGGTCAAAGTAAGCATGAAGTAAATATCTTTCCCTCAATTTCAGATTAGTTCTATGCCAGACTAGCTACAATTGTTTATTTTGTGCAATTAGTTTTTATAACTTAATTCATTCTTCTTGTGATACTGTTAGCACTATTAGTTTAAAACTTTAAATCTTGCAATTTTTTTCTCTGCATCCCACTATTTTAAAAACATAAAAAACATTTTGCACAGTTCTTCCACAACTTTATTTTGGCAAGCGTAAGTTTTGAAAATCATAGCACAACATGTAGACAAGTAGTAATGCAATCTACATTGTATGCTGCGATCTACTAAATAATCAATTGTATCAAAGGTGTTGCTATATAGATTCAAACGATCAAGAAACTTTCCAATTGTTTGAACGAATATTTATGCGTTGGAAAATGAGAATAATTGAAAAAAAAAATCTCTTCCAAGAAAATGGTCTCTTTAGTCTTAAGAGCCGTTTTTTTTTTAAGAATCAGGCAGTCAAAAAACTTGACATTTTTGATTTTGCTGAAAATTTCAGAATATGGTCTTTATTTGAAATTATTAAACACGTGTTTTTTTATTTTTTCAAAAAAAAATTTTTTTCTTTCCGTTTTGGGAGTTCAAAGTTGGACTTGGCTCTTTTTTTCAATAAAAACATGCCAACTTAGATGAGCCAATACTTTTTGCTTTAGGAGTGAACCGTGGAACTGACAATTATTTTGTGTTCTACTATATCCCCACTAACTGTATGTACATAAATATTTGTGGACGACTCTTGGCACAAAGGTCAGAGGTCACTCAAAGTTGTACGAAAAATAGTTTTTTAATGCAACTTTGACCGACCAAATCTTCTTGTGGAAACGGTGCACCACGGTAGTGTATATATCAGTCAGGGCCGGACTGGACCCCTTAAAAGGGCGCAGACCTTGGAACTTCAGAGGGGCGCACGATATATTCATGAGCCGATTGTAGATGCATACAATGGGGGGGGGGGGAGGAATATGTTGTCATTCAAGAAGATGTTCGAAATTTTATCTTACATTGTTCTTTTCGTAAGGTGAATAGTTAGGGAAGGTGTCCTTCATAAAAGATGTTTTTTTTTAAATTCAAGACTTAACGTGATTTTCATAGCAATATAAATGCATTTATTGACTCATAGAATTTTATGCATATTTAAAGAATACCCCAGCTTTAGTTGCGTCATACTTCAAAGCATTAAGAACAAAAAAATTTGCAGTACAAATAAATTTCATAGTATGACATAAACTGAGAATTATTGAAATTCAAACCCTAATATGACGTGGTAGTTGGCTATTTACAAATTATTAACATTTTTATTTAATGTTTTCTAACATTCAAAATAAAAAATAAACAATGAATTTGCATCAATGTATAGGATAGAAACACTAAAAAATTTTCAACATTATTTACAGATCAAAATAGCAACGAAGTAATGAACAGGGCCGTCGACAGGTTTTATGAGCCCCTATGCAACTTTTTGTGGGTCCCCCTCCCTCAAACCTTTACTTAAACTTCCTACTATTATTTTCATATAAATAGCGTAAATTTTATCAAAGGATAAACTGAAATTTTATCACGGGACGCGGGAGCGTCCCGCCCCGCCAAGAAAACCAAATACAAGCCGCCAAGATATTTCCGTCGCCAATAAAAATGTAAAAGAGCGACTAAGAACTGTTTACGCGAGTAACCAAACCGGGGTTTTCACCCCTCTGTATCTCAGCCCCATAAAGACCCTTAGAGTTCATTTTTGGTATACTCAATCTCCAGCGGCCCCTGACGGCACATTCTAAAGCAAAACATCCAGGACCCTCAGGGGGAGGGGTGATATATGTTATAAAATCGTTATTTTTCGCACTTTTTAAAAATTGTTTGACAGGGGTCCAGACTAAACGGTAACTCGGATTGAGCTCTGCTTTTGCACCCACATTTATTTTGTCCCAAAGCTCGGCATAGGGGTTTTTTCGACCCCCCACCCCCTCCCCCCTCGTTTTTATTTTCCGTATCTTTTCTCCCCGGGGGTCTTTAGTGTTGATTTTTGGTATGAATATTCTCGATGAGACATTGAGGACATTTTCCCAAAATTTACCCCCCGGGGTCATCGCACCCCGGAGTTATTAATGCTTAAAATTGGTCCGATTTCTGTCTACTAGCTCTGTTCAGCATCTGAGCATTTCTGTTTTCATTGTTGGGCCACGAGGAAAGAAAACTCAATGATTTATAATTTCATCTGTTGCCAGTTTCTATTTGTTAACAAATAAAATATTTGTAATTGATTTTATTGCATAAGGCTTTTAAAAGGGATCTTCAATTTAGTTCATTTTAATATGAGATCGGCAGTAAGGGTTGGGGTTTTTTTTTTAACTTTTAATTTAATCGTAGTATTGTTAGCAACTAGCTTTGTTTTGCGTCGGTTCGGGTGGTACATTGTGATTGATTTCAAATTTATCCTAGACTGAAGAAGATCCTTGAACTTTTGCACCAAATGCATGCCGCCAAGAAAACCACAGATGTCGGACCGCCAGGAAAAATGTTGAAGGGGAAAAAAAACATGCAAAGTAAATTTTGAAGAGAAAAAAAAAACAGGCAAAGAAATAATATTAATGCAAAAACATGTGATATCTCCCCAAAAACAACAGTGTTGTAAAAAAATCCCCCGCCAAGAAAACCCTAAATACTCAGCCTTAAAAAGTTATGATATCGAGTTTTCCCGCCAAGTTTGTGCCAAACTACAACTAACCTGTATGTATAGTTCTTTTAAATTGTTTTCAGTCCTGCCAGGCGGGAAGTTTTTACTCATTAAGCAACCACCTCACAAAACAAAGCTTCCCGCCTGGCAAAACTGAAAACAATTTAAAAGAACTATACATACAGGTTAGTTGTAGTTTGGCACAAACTTGGCGGGAAAACTCGATATCATAACTTTTTAAGGCTGAGTATTTAGGGTTTTCTTGGCGGGGGATTTTTTTACAACACTGTTGTTTTTGGGGAGATATGTTTAACTGAAAGTTTCCGTAATCAAAGACAAGAAAGAAAAGATTTGCGATTCTTTTTTTTTAACGGAGTTTTCAACTTTTAGGGCCGAAGCTGCAACCAAAGATTCGGTAGCTGGTCGCAGCATAACATATACACGCCTTAAATTTTAGGAGTGCAGGCGGAGCCTTTGCCCCCCCCCCCCCCCCCCGTAGATTTTTCGTAAGAGAAAAATTCGCTCTTATTTTTCCGATAAATTGTAGATACAATTCATTCAACATTTAAAAAAACTTTTGTGTGTCTTTTTCGCAGATAAGTGATAACAGCCCCCGTGTTTTTCTCGTTTTTTAATAATCCCGCTGTTTTCTTTTCTTTTGGATCGATCTAATAGCGGGATGGATATAAGAATGTTGCAATGACCTCTTTTTAAATGGGGTGTAAAGTAGACTAGTTACAATTTCAGGGGGTCCGGGGGTCCGAGAAATTTTGAAAAATAGATACAAAATTTGGCATTTTGAAGCTTTATATGAAGTAATTAGACGGAAAAATATGAGAAAAAAAGAGGCAAACAAAGACCCTCCAAAAGACTAGAAATAAGAGCAAGAGAGAAGAGAGAACGGAGAAAAAATACTATATCTGAAAAATTGCTGAAATATAGGCATATTTCACAAAGCTATTTTTGGAGAGAAAACTAACAATTTCATGTGATCTTATGGTTAAGAATACTTCCTTTGACCCTAGCGATCGAACTTGAAATCTAATATGGGAAGAACTTTTTCCAAAAAAAAAAAGAGTAAAAAGGCAAAGGGGGAAAAAAAGTCTTGCAAAACACACTCATTAAAAGTTATAAACACATAGTTAAAGCAAAAAATAGCAAACAATGATATAAATTAAAATTGTAGCTAAAAATGATAACAAAAAACAACAACCAAAACATGAATTGTCTCTTTATTTTTTGCAGAAAGCGGCAGAAAAAAATCTGTAAAATTATTCCTTACTTTTGAAATTTAATGAATTATTGAAGACGTTTTGTAGTCACAAAAAATACATTTGAAAAATAATACATATGATCATTTAACCAAAATTCAATAATTTACACGTTTTTTGGTCCAGAAGATGAGTCATGTCTTAAATATTCGCTATTGATACCAATGATATAATGATCTTAAATTGACCCACAAAAGTTGTACATGAAATAAGTGTTCCACCAATTACTTTAATCTCTCTGCTCAATACTAAGAGGTCATTCGTTCTCACCGTTGTCACAGACGGCAAAAAAAATGTCTTTTTTTTGGGAAGGGGGGGGGGGGAATTCTCAATTTAGCAAATAAAATTTCGAGTTTGTTCAAATGAAAAAATACAAGCATGCACACATCCCTACATCCCATAAAAAGAAACATTGGGCGTCTTTCATTTATTTTTTTAATTGCAAGATTGCAATACTCAAACTTTTGCCGAATCGTCAGGTAAAATTTGGGATTTTTTTTGGAAACTCCTAGTGATTTCCTATCGGAGTACCTCTGACGCTTCTACGTAATACTTTGAAAGAATTTTAATGAAACCGATTTTTAAATAATTTTCTGGAAAACTTGACGCATCAATATTTTTTCTTTCCCTGTAAGCCAACTCCTCTATCTGTCTTGCCCGTAACACGGCAGCCGAGAGCCCAGGCGAGCGGGCCCCTTGTCACTTCGGTTGCCAGGACATTTGCCCTCTAAGAATAGTGAAGTTTATACAACTGTTTCCGAACACACACACACGAAGAAAAATGCATGTGGTATCAATTTCAATTTATATTATTATTTTTTGTTAACAAAATATAATATCAAAATAAAAGCAAAACTTACCGGAAAGATATGTTTGTGGACTCAACAGAGGACTTTTATGTACGCATAAAGTTAAATATAAGTGTTCCTGGTGATATTAAATGTTACTGGTTATAGTAATCTGAAAAATAATTCCAGGAAATGAACCCGAAGACGGCTGGATCAAAAGTGATCGTCTATTTCCAGGACAATTGGCCAGTGATCAAAAGTTCTGCTTCCTTTTTAAAAGGCATGGGAATAGTAAGACGAGTTTTGTTGTTCAGTTGTCTGTGATAAATGACTGCAATAAAAAGCCTGTTTACGGAAATGTGGTAGCACAAACCTTGGATCACCATGACAAATTTACATAGCCGCCTGCTCTATAGGAACCGACTTGGGTCTATTCAGGGGGAACTACATCAAAGGTAATCAATGGACAGACCAGCAGGGATGTGGGATTATCACCCCTGGAACTTACACAGTGGTTCTGTGATTGACCTCCCACAAAGTTCTCGGAAGAGAGCTCATAAAGGGACAATAGCGGTTTCTTGCTGTAAGATAAAGCCGGCCGAATGTTACTTGCGCCTAGAGAGGAGGAATAGCTTATGATGGTTTTATCAGTAGCAAAGCAAACATATATTAAAAAGAGCTGAAATTGACGATTTTTTTAAAATTAAAATATCTTATCTAACTTTTTTAAGGCATGAAAAATTATGAAAATTTTGAAAACACAGTTAAATAATTGTTTCTTAGCGCAGGAAAAAAAATGTGCGGTGATATTCGGAACGATAATGCTAAATTTTGTGCCTCTTTAGCGTGGCAAAAGAAAAAGAAGTTTTAGTTACAATCTCCCATAGAAATATCCTAGCTGCTTTAATGAATATTTTTAAAACACATAAATCCTTGTTTCTTAACTTCGGAAAAACAAATCTGTCATAATACTCAGAACGATAAGGCCGAATTGAGCGCTCTTTAGCAAGGCTCCCACATGCGGTGTAAGAGTTGCACGACAGCTTAAGGCTGGCCTGGGAGGGGGGGTCATATCACAAATGTGACAATTGCTAGCGGCCCCCACGACATAGGGGCCCTGAAAGGAATGTTCATCAATTGCTTACTGTAAGAGCAATAGACAAAAGGGCTCCATAATCCCTAAATCCACCACTATTGTACAACAATGGCTTCAAAAGGACAAAAAAGGGCATATAATATTGCATTTATAATACATTTGATTTATCATATTAATATCCATTCTCGTGGGTTTTTTCAACATTTAAAACTATCTTCAGATACATCCATGGGCATTTCGAAAGTAGATTGTAGTTGCTACTTTTTGAAAGAAAATAGTTGCAGCAGTAGTTAACTACATTTTTAATGAAGTAATTGTAGTTAACTACAAAAAAAATCTGACTACTGATTGAGTGTAATTTAAAATGAAGCAATTTTTTTTTTAATTTCAAATGTCTGCCTAAACATTAATTAGTTGATAGAGGGTGGAGAGTTGTAGGGACAAGATGGCCCATTACAATATCTAGTCCTGGGGTTCACGGATTGATGTGGGGGCCCTGATACTAAGTAAGCTCGCCTCCCCCAAAAGAGAACGGATATATCAGTCACATACTCATAATAGAGAATAGAAATCAATGAAACAGTACACTGCATATTGTGAGAAATGCCTTTAAATTTTCATTGGATAAGGAACTTCGCAATCTCGTCTTAATTAATTTTAGCTTTGAAAAAGCCATTTCGCAGCTTACTAGCGAAAGAGGTATAGTAAGTATATACCTGAAAACTTGACTAAGCTCTGTATATAGTATGCAGTTCTTATTATAATCATACAGTACTTTGTACACACATGAAGGACATGTCTTGCACGGCTGTTTTTCTTGGCACATTTGCTTTGTAGTAGCACTAGCAGTTAAATCTTCAAAAATTGTTAGCATACAGCAGCAATTAAAAAAAATCTTCCTATTGATCGGGGGGGGGGGCAGAGGAGTTCGCTTTTCAGAGAAAAAAAAGACATATTTGTCACGATAACATGAATTTCAGGAGAAGAAATGTTCTAACAAGAGCTACAATTAGGCTGCAGGGCGCTGTAAGCAGTCAGAAGGGCGCAATAAACACACAACGGGACGCTACAAAATATTAACTATTACTCGTACGAGGTGTTTGTCCCTGACTTTAGACAGAACGAATTCTTAGTTTTTTGTCTATGTTTCAAAATATCTTTTTAAGTTTTTTTGAAATTCACTGTCGCAAAAACGGACCCTAAATGAAATTGTTAGCATACAGCAGCAATTAAAAAAAATCTTCTTATGGACCTGGGGAAAAAAAGAGGAGGGCGCTTTCCAGAGGAAAAAAAAACATATTTGTCGCAATAACATGAATTTCATGAGAAGCAGTATTCTAACAAGAGCAACAATAAGGCTGCAGGGCGCTGTTAACAGTTAGAAGGGCGCAATAAACACACAAGGGGCGCTACAAAATATTAACTATTACTTGTACGAGGTGTTTGTCCCTGACTTTAGACAGAACGAATTCTTAGTTTTTTGTCTGTGTTTCAAAAGATCTTTTGAAGTTTTTTCAAAATTCACTGTCGCAAAAACGGACCCTACATGAAATTGTTAGCATACAGCAGTAATTTTTAAAAAATCTTCTTATTGACCTGGAGGGGAAAAAAGGAGTTCGTTTTCCAGAAAAAAAAGACATATTTGTCACGATAACATGAATTTCACGAGAAGTATTCTAACAACAGCTACAATTAGGCTCCAGGGCGCTGTAAGCAGTCAGAAGGGCGCCATAACGACACAACGGGGCGCTACAAAATATTAACTATTACTCGTACGAGGTGTTTATCCCTGACTTTAGACAGAACGAATTCTTAATTTTTTGCCTGTGTTTCAAAAGATCTTTTGAAGCTTTTTCAAAATTCACTGTCGCAAAAACGGACCCTACATGAAGTTGTTAGCATACAGCAGTAATTTAAAAAAAAATCTTCTTATTGACCTGGAGGGGAAAAAAGGAGTTCGTTTTCCAGAAAAAAAGACATATTTGTCACGATAACATGAATTTCACGAGAAGTATTCTAACAAGAGCTACAATTAGGCTGCAGGGCGCTGTAAGCAGTCAGAAGGGCGCCATAAAGACACAACGGGGCGCTACAAAATATTAACTATTACTCGTACGAGGTGTTTGTCCCTGACTTTAGACAGAACGAATTCTTAGTTTTTTGTCTGTTTCAAAATATCTTTTGAAGTTTTTTCAAAATTCACTGTCGCAAAAACGGACCCTACATGAAATTGTTAGCACACAGCAGTAATTAAAAAAAAAATCTTCTTATTGACCTGGAGGGAAAAAAAGAGGAGGGCGTTTTTCAGAAGAAGAAAAAAAAAACATATTTGTCATAATAACATGAATTTCATGAGAAGAAGTATGCTAACAAGAGCAACAATAAGGCTGCAGGGCGCTGTTAACAGTCAGAAGGACGTAATAAACACACAACAGGGCGCTGAAAAATTAGCTATATTACTGGTCTGTGGCGTTTGTTCCTGGCTTTAGACTAAACGAACTAGCTTAGTTTTTTTCCCCATGTGTCAAAATCTCTTAAGTTTTTTCAAAATTCGATTCGCAAAAATGCTTGAAACTCTTAGCTTGGCATACAGCAGTGTTTTTAAAAATCCTTAAAAACGGGTAGGGTGGGGGCTTTAATTAAAATCACTGCAAAAAACGGTAATGAAATCAATAACCGATTATATACTCTGAAACAACAACCGGAAGCAGTGGTTGAATCTTCTTTATCTACCGCCCTCCTCTCCCCAAATCATCACAGCAAAAATTCCCGGAAGTAATGTTCGAGATTTATGCCTCAGGCAACACTGGGGCTGGATATTCGTCGAGACTGAAAGACACCTGTTCACAGGGCATTGCGGACAAGAGATTTTGACCCTCAAATGACCTTTTAGTGTAAGCAGTAGCGACAGTGGACAATGAAGGGGACGAAAACGCGCCTTGAAAAGAATCTCACGTCGGCAAGATAATCCCAGGGTCCCCAGCCTTACTAGAGTACTGAAGAAATTCGTAGCATCAGGAATGCAGACTGAGAAAAAGAAAAAGAACTGCAGACACAGGAACAAGGGAATTTTTTTTTTTTTTCCAGAAATGAAAAGGTTTTTTTTTTCTGCATAAAAAAGTGATGCCTTAAAAAAAAAAAAAAGGTTAAATTTTTCTACTGGGGGCGCACCGGCCCGGCGGCCGGTTGCCCGGCGGGCCAGTCCGGCCCTGATATCAGTAAATACCCACTAAAGAGTAGTATCCAAAAACATAAAGATATGTGTGGTTGATATTTTGCTTATTGAAATATTTGACTCTGAAGTTGCAGAAATCGCAAAATCACGTGACTTTGAGGGTCATTATCTCCTTGCACCATGAGTGACCAGATACAAAACTAGTTGGAGTAGAAGCCTTTCTTGTCCTAGAAACACAATCCGTTAACAAACCTATGGCTACTCTTTCAGTTTTTGCATAATTCTTCTCTAAACTTTGAAAAATGAGTGTTTTTCGGCGTTAAGGAAAAAGGCTAATTACCTGTTTTAAAATAGGTATTGCTATAATTTGTAGCATTATTATATCCCAACTTTCTAACTAGCTGAAATTGCATCTAATGATGGTTATACAGTTGAAACCAAATTGAAAATGAATTGTCGAAAATACTCAGTATACGTCAAAAACAATATTTTTTTATTTGTCCAGGCGACGTTTTTTTTTTTTTTGTTACAGCTCTTTATTCCGTTCGGTTCCGACATGGTAAGCAATTTATGTACTTCTTGTCATTCTAGTTGCTGTAAAACAGGAAAGCAATGTATCTTAAGTCTGATATAAAGCAATATATCCTGTCATATCAAGTTTGTAATGCTAAAAGAATATTTTGAAATGGACAATAAACGCAATCAAAAAAAAAAAACTTCTGTTCAGCTGTGCCCTCTTGGTCGATGTTGTGAACGTCATCAAAAACCCAACTTTTTCACAAATCAGAAGCCCCTTTAGCATAGCAGAATGTCACTTCTTAAAAATCTTGGTACATTAAAGCCCTTCGGTACAGGTCTGGAAATTTTTGATGACATTCATGACATTGAGCAAGAGGGCTCAGCTGAACAAGTAAGTTTTTTTTTTTTTTTTTTTTTTTTTAAGATTAGGTCTATTATCCATTACAAAATATTCTTTTACATTAAAAACTTGATATGACAAGAGAAATTACTTTATATCAGACTTAAGATACATTACTTTCCAGTTTTACAGCAACTAGAACAACAAGAAGTACATAAATTTGCTTACCATGTCGGAACCGAACGGAATAAAGAGCTGTAACAAAAAGAACGTCGCCTGGACAAATAAAAAAATATGATTTTTGACGTATACTGAGTATTTTCGACAATTCATTTTCAATTTGGTTTCAACTGTATAACCATCTTTACATGCCATTTCAGCTAGTTAGGAAGTTGGGATATAATAATGCTACAAATAACAGCAATACCTACAGGGTGTCCACTCCAATCGTGGACCAATAGCTAATTTCTAAACCGTTAGAGATAAGCATATAGTTTATTTAGGAAAAATTCTCCAAATTACGAAAGGAATTTTGGGTCTATTCAATATTTTTCAAAAAATCAAATTTTGAAAGAGTTACGAAATTTAAATTTTTATACAGCCCCCCAGTCCTATCAATCATATTTAGTAAAACATTTTTGACACTGTAACGTTTAAAACTAAAAAAAAATCACTCTTCTACCACAAAAATTGACCGAGTTATGACGTTTTGAAAAATCAAGATTTTGCATTGTTTCGTGACGTCATCGAGAGATCGCTTAAGGGACCGTATGAGAATTCTTTCAAAATCTTGATTTTTCAAAACGTCATAACTCGGTCAATTTTTGTAGTAGAAGAGTGATTTTTTTTTAGTTTTAAACGTTACAGTGTCAAGAATGTTTTTCTAAATATGATTGATAGGACTGGGGGGCTGTAAAAAAATTTAAATTTCGTAACTCTTTCAAAATTTGATTTTTTGAAAAACATTGAATAGACTCAAAATTCCTTTCGTAATTTAGAGATTTTTTCCTAAATAAACTATATGCTTATCTCTAACGGTTTAGAAATTAGCTATTGGTCCACGATTGGAGTGGACACCCTGTATTTTAAAACAGGTAATTGGACTTTTTTCTTAACGCCGAAAAACACTCATTTTTCAAAGTTTAGAGAAGAATTATGCAAAAACTGAAAGAGTAGCCATTGGTTTGTTAACGGATTGTGTTTCTGGGACAAGAAAGGCTTCTACTCCAACTAGTTTTGAATCTGGTCACTCATGGTGCAAGGAGATAATGACCCTCAAAGTCACGTGATTTTGAGATTTCTGCAACTTCAGAGTCAAATATTTCGATAAGCAAAATATCAACCACACATATCTTTATGTTTTTGGATACTACTCTTTGGTAGGTATTTACTGATATATACACTACCGTGGTGCACCGTTTCCACAAGAAGATTTGGTCGGTCAAAGTTGCATTAAAAAACTATTTTTCGTACAACTTTGAGTGACCTCTGACCTTTGTGCCAAGAGTCGTCCACAAATATTTATGTACATACAGTTAGTGGGGATATAGTAGAACACAAAATAATTGTCAGTTCCACGGTTCACTCCTAAAGCAAAAAGTATTGGCTCATCTAAGTTGGCATGTTTTTATTGAAAAAAAGAGCAAAGTCCAACTTTGACCTTCCAAAACGGAAAGAAAAAAATTTTTTTTTGAAAAAATAAAAAAACACGTGTTTAATAATTTTAAATAAAGACCATATTCGGAAATTTTCAGCAAAATCAAAAATGTCAAGTTTTTTGACTGCCTGATTCTTAAAAAAAAACGGCTCTTAAAAACTCAAAAATTGTGAAAATTACGAAAAAACTGAAAAATTAAGGGTGTTTGAGCACCATCTTCCATTAAGAGTAGGGAGCTGAAATTTTAGGATAGTGATCTCATACATAAATGTAAAAAAAGTGGGGTCCGCCTTGGTCCGTAGCAAAAAAAAAATTTTTTTTGAACCACCCTAACATTGCAGGGGTACTCCATATCGTCCCCCTCCAGCTCAAGTGCAGTGGCGCAATCCAAAATACCACGCAGATTCCCCCAGCAGGAACGAGAGCACCCTCCAAAAGAGAAAACACCCCCTTAAAAATTAACCCTTTATGCCCCGACGGGACTCAGAAGTCCCGTTTATATGAATTAGTGGTGTGAATCCTAAATGGCGTTAATCATGCTGGTACTTGAAAGTACCACTCCTTGTACTTTGCTGAGAGGCCGGCACATGGTACCTGCGATCGGAAACAGTTTTCTTGGGGGCCCTAAGGCATAGGGGGTTTTAGATCCCCGAGATTTTCAAAAAAAAAATTCTCGGTATAGAGTTTGATGTACTTTCAACTAAAAAAATAATAAAAAAAAAACATTTTAAAATCCATTGTTAAATTAATTTGGGACATAAAGGGTTAAACAGAATTGACCCCCCCCCCCTGAATTTAACCCTTAAAAATTTTAATGCCGCAGTCTACGCCATGAACCCCTGCATAGAAGCTGAGTACCGTAAAATGGGGTGAATCGGAACACTTTTCAGCTTTGATTGTAAAAAAAGCAGTTAAAAGATTTCTTTTTAATTTGATTTTTTGGGTAAAAACTTTGGTATTGCTTTACTTTTGATATTCCAAGCAAAGACAAAACATTTTGAACAAGTATTATTAAAATATATAGGAAATTATGGGTGTTCCGAATCACCCCGCTGATGGGGTCAATCGGAACACATGTTAAAATTTTTATTTTTTTCAATTTAACCCGTAATAGGTCTCACTAACATGAGTAATATTGATGGGGGAGAATAAGAACAGATAATTACTGTCAAATAAATGTATAAGTTCAATGCCAGAAAACGTTTATAATTTGTAAAAATTCAAAATAATTTTGAACTTATGAAAAATGAAAAGTAATTTTAAGAAATGCGTTTGAATTGAAATACAAAGATTTATCATGAATGGAAGTCACGTTGTCCACAAATATGTACTTGTCCTTAAAACTAGCATTTGTGACTTGGCTTAAATTTTTTCATAACATCTCCTGGGGTGAACTCTGCATTTTCTTTAGTTTCTTAAAATCTCTGGTTTTCGGGGATTGTCCTGAAAGATTTTTTCGCTTATTCATCACTGTCTGTGGGCTTTTACTAGATAAAGTCTATGTGACTTTCTCCTCGTATTTTAAGTAAAAAAAAGTTTCCTGGAGAAAATTTTTTTTGAAATCTGCAACTTTTTGTCATTCTAAGATCTAGTTGCTCACAAGAAGGGATAAACAGTAATAAATCCTTGTCCTTGTCTTGATTAGAAGAATTAGGTTTAGAATCTTGATTTTTCAAACAGTTTCCTTCAAATAAGTTTTAATTGGAACAACAGAACTAAGTGTTCCGATTCACCCCGCATTTTTTTTTCCTATGACATTTTTCAGAATTCTTCATTTTTATGACACAATTTATAAAAGATGTAAATTCTAATGTGGTATTCTGTTGTTCAGATACATGTATAATTGAAACATACCACTCTTAGTTTTTAAATATAAGAAGGTTTGTTCTTGCATATGAAGTTTTGCAGTCTATGAAAATGTGATGTTTTTTAGCATTTCAAGTGCAGCCCTCCTTAGAAGCCAGTAGCGTTGCCAGATTGACAAAAGTAATTTTTTCCTACTTCCTATGATCTTACCTTTCTAAAAAAAAAATTCACGGCGAAAAATACCCAATAGTATATTTATGAAGAATTTCTTTGTACGTTCGGGAAGTTTTGTTCCGATTGACCCCGCTGTTCCTATACACCCCATTTTACGGTATACTTAATTTTCTTTTCAAAAAAAAAAAAAAAATCTCAAGTCTTGATTTCATCAAGAAAGGAAAAACAAGTAACGATTTCAATTTAAATTTTAAGAATTTGTATGGAAAATTTCGGAGGGGGCTGCAGCCCTATCAGGCCATTCCCTGAGTACGCCACTGCAGGTAACATTCTGTCTACTCTAGTACTCTTTGGGAACCCGATCTCGATCCAGGGCGTAGAAACTGCTTCACCGCGCTATGCGATAAAACGCATTGTAAGAATAAGACTTCTTGCTTAAAGATTAGGGAGTTATGGTTTTTTTCTGCATCCCAAGGCTAAATCTCTATGCTAATAAGCAGGTTCACAGGAAAAAAGTGACAAAAAAAGAAGTAACGTTAAGAAAACTAATTAAGAAAACAACTTTCTAAAACTAAATGTAAACAATGTAATTTTTATCAAAATGCTACACACAAAATAAAAAGAAGCAAAAAGTGTTCTTTTCATTCTAGGAGGCAACCTTATTTTAATACTTTTTTTCCTCAACCTTGCTCATTACAATCTAAACGGGTGTGCTTTCTTCTCGGTATAACCACAACACTGTTCACTGAGCCTTTTTCTGCGTTTAGATTTTTTGCAGTTTCTATATCTTCTTAACAGGGTATTTTGGCTTGTTTGCCGTTTCGTACCGGGTCATTCTAGATTTCATTGTATGATAATTTGCCAACTTCCTTTTGAATTTTTGGCTTCGTTCAGTTGAAAGGTTTGCATTCAGGAGGAATGATTCACGATTTTCTACTAGTTTAGGCCTTGTAATTTTTTGTGCAAAATAGTTCACTTTATAATCTTCACCACTAAATTGTCCTCTGAATCAATTATACTCATGGCTTTAAATGCCATTTCCATCAAATCTGCTTCGTTAATTTCTTACACTAATAAATTTTAAACGTCTCCAATTGCCATATCTGTTTAACTTCCACCTTTGATGGATTTAGCAGATGGGTCATTTTCACTAAATTCATACAACTCAAGAAAGATTTTTAAAAAAAATTTCTCATTAAAAATAAAATCTTGCTCATGAATATGTTAGTTAGATGTACTTAAAGATTTAATTAAATAAGCACTGCTTGCAAGCAATGCTTATACCTTTTAGAATTTGTTAGGTTCGTAACCATTTTTAATTGATTTTAGGTACACGAGTAAGTAAAAAGTTCTGAAAGTTAGTCATTGTTTAGGTTCTGTATGCCCCTTTAACACTCGCTTCATACTTCGTGATTGTTAAAATTCAAATAAAAATTAAAATCAAATTAAAACAACCTAATATGGAAAATTCAAATCAGTTGCTAATAACACGGTAACAGATTTGGAAATAGCAGTAAAATATCTCTCAAAGCCTACATGCTAATAAATAACTTAGAAATGAAGCAAAAAAAGAAAACGGAAAAAAATAAGAAGAAATTATATTTAAACAAAAGAAAGCACTAAATTTGTATTTTAAACATAAAAAAATAGGTAACGGCATTGATATTAAATAAAAATACGCTTCTTTTTAAGGATTTTTTTCACACAACTACATTGTCTCTTTTCAAATTCAAAAGAATATATATATATATATATATATAGCTCCAGCTAAATATTTAACTAGTATAAGTGTTTTTATTGAAAATCTGTTGCTATCTCTTGGATAAGTTATAAACTTTCTTACTCATAAAACTATACTTTTTCAAAATAGGAGGGACAAAATGTTCTATAGTATAACTTGAAAAAATATCACTTTTTCAATCAGCAATAATCTCAGAAATTTAAATAATGGTTATTTATCTTGAAATATCCCAATTACTATTTTCCATTGAAAAAAATATTACTGAGTTCTGGAATATAGTAAATGCGTGAATATTTTGAAAATAATTCAACTTCTAATTTGCCACTAATTTCAATCTTTCAAAGATCAAGCTCATTTTAATTTTAATCCTTCGGACGAAAAATCCGTCTTATAGACGGATACAGTTTATGCTTATTAGTTGTAGGAGGCACTTTGCGTGAAAGTTTGGTCTCCAAGCAGAAAAAAACTATGAAGTAAGGATGAAAATAAAAACTAGTTATGTGCACGAATCTGATATAATTTTGCTTAGTAAATTTTCCTTATCTGTGCAAAACTTTACATACACCTTTTAATTTCCTGTTTTAACTGTGATGTTTAACTCAACGATATATTTGTATGCATTCCTTCACGAGAATTATGAGTTGCTTTAATAACTAGTTAGTTTTGTTTATAGACTAAGTTGAAATCAACATGAAAATTACCACTTGGCTACTCTTGACTAATCAAGCATATAAGCGACAGTAGTTAAATAAAAGGTGAGTTAAACCTTTTATCGTTTAAACAATCAATGAAGAACTACGAATAGTTTTCAATAATAATAAACGCATGGTATTTTTCAAACTTAAGATACAGGGAAACTACTTTTTAACCCTCGTGGGTTCCTTGGGGTCCCAATGCAATATGTGACCCCAGTGCAATTTCAGTTTAATATATTTTG
This sequence comes from Uloborus plumipes, assembly GCA_038373865.1. Taxonomy (NCBI): domain Eukaryota; kingdom Metazoa; phylum Arthropoda; class Arachnida; order Araneae; family Uloboridae; genus Uloborus; species Uloborus plumipes. Next base: position 134,964 of record JAXGGA010001417.1, read on the forward strand.
TTAATCAACCATTTGTTTTTAAAGGCATTTTGTGACTTTTATTCTTCTAGTTTTCTATTTAAAATAATGCTATTATTATGTTTTATTTTTCCCGAATTGCATTTTTTGCACACAAGACCCTTGGGGTCACTTCTCCAGAATGCCCAAAAAAAGAGGACGTTGCAACTTTTGTCCAAGAGAACTAGACAGAAAATTCATCGAAAAATGTCATAAGTGTTTGTCACTTGCAAAAAATCATGTTTTTTCAGGTCTGTAACAGTTGTAAATAAATCTACAGTTATTGTAAGTTTTGCTCTAAAATAGATATTTTTAATGCATAAACTAAATTTTACTTTGAAAGTTTCTTTTAATTTTTATTTTTTTAGCATTAAAAAGTATGTGAACTTAAATAATGCATGTAACATTCAATAATCATAATAAATTAATTAAAGGAAGCATTAGGGTCGTTTATGACCCCAAGGGTCTTGAGTGTAACTGAAATGGGAGGGACCCACGAGGGTTAAAGAAGGAACACAGCGAATCATGCATGTGATTTGAAAACATTTCGAAGTATGCTTGAAGTGACCTTCTACACTTCTATCAAAACGGGACATTTAACAGTTTTAGGCAACTGCAATGTGTATTTGAAAAAAAAAAAGTCACATACTTTTTATTTTTGCTTGGTACAGAAATGAACACTTACAAACGCATTGATGTAGTATTAGATTTTTTTTCGATTAGATATCAGTTTGAGTGCATTCGAGGCTGATTTTATAAATAAGAGGGAAATTATCTTTTGGTTTTTAAGTAATTTACTTTTATTTTGATCAGCTGATTGCTTTAACTGCGATTTTTTTGCTGTTCCATCAATTATTTATCAGCAAAAAAAAAAACCTTTCTTTTGGCGTAAAGAGGTCAGGAGGTCAGGTAAACATTAAATATATTCAATAAAGTATGCGAAAGTATGTATGATTCATATTATTGGTATGAGAATGCTTGAACAATTCCACCCATTTCCAGTTTCATTCTGTCACTTCAGAAAGCGGGACATTTCAGTGTTCGCGCTCCCACATCAATGTTCGATAAAAACAGGCCAGACAGTGCCGGATCTGTGTAGTCGCAGACCCCGCAATACGAGGGGGGGGGCATCCTTGAGTATCCCAACGGCTCAAGAAATTGAAAAACTTTTTAAAGAAACATTTAAACCATAAACTTTGCAAATATATTTGTGATATTTCAGTAAAATTTCAGGAAAATCAGAAGCTCAAAAATACTATTTGAAAAATTCATCAAATCTTAAACTGGTAGTAAAATTTTACCAGGAGCCATTAAAATGTGCATTTCAATTAAAATTGTTTAAAAATGCTTTAAAATATTATGAAAAGCAACAGGAGTCCTCAAAGTTTGAGTACAATCACTGTTACTGTCTAAAATTTTTTCTTGCGACCTCCGAGACATCTGCGCACGCGCCAAGTCTCGGACTTTCTCGAAATAGGGGGGGGGGGGAAAGCAACGAGGAAGTAGTAAGCGAACAAAAGCTGAAGGCATCGGGTAGTGCGCATCCTACACCAATCTCCCCTTTTTCAGATGGAAGCGTCCGTGGCTCCCAGGCGCACAATACGCAAACAGACAGTAAAAACAAAACGTAGTATTTACGTAAAGGCTATACCAACATTTGAAATTTGAACTTCTTACTCGAAATAGAATGAAAAAAAAAAGCGCACACCAATATCAAATGTGATTAGTATGTGATCAATCGAAATTTAAATTTTATACTGCGGAAAAAAAGACGAAGCTTAAAAGTTTGAGGGGGGGGGAGTAAACCTTTATCAAGTGACTGAGTTGAATGTGCTTGATGTCCAGACAAATAAATGTGCTGCAGTATGGTATTCACTCATAAACTTGGACAATATGGGACGTAACTCTTTCTAGATTGAGTTTTAAAACTTTTAAAAATTGCTTTACTTTTTTTTTGTTCAGATTTTTCACATCTGCTTATGGGATTGTTGATCTTGCTCACTACTTTCTCTATCAACCTTTATTTTTCTTTTCTTTCTTCCTTTTTTTTTTTTTTGAAGCAAAAAAGTAGACGCAAACGTAGGCGCAAGTCCTAAAAAAAAGCTATTTTAATATGTGTTTCAATGTCTGGGAAAGGTCGGACGTGAGTGTATCGGTTTAAGTAACGAGAAATTTTTGAAAATTGAAGTTTCAGAAGCACCAATTTTTGGCAATTTATCGTGGTCTTAGGAGGAGGAGGGGGGGGGCGGGAGCTGGCCTTGATTCGATAAAAATATTTAAATTGAAGTAAAAAGGTCTCTGGTGATAGTGGCCAGGCAAAATGCTCGCATATGTGCGCTTATGATGCAAATGGGTTAACATTACTGTAAGTAAATCATAGTTAAAATCTTAAAATGAAAATACTTAACAGTTTTTAATGCTCAGTATTCTTATTTTTTGTTTTTATTATTATTATTATTTTTTTGTTTATTTATTATTATTACTATTTCAAATTTATTTATTTGCTATAAATTTTATTTATTTACCATTAACTTTCATAAGATTATTAATTTTTATTGATTAGTTATCACTATTTATTATTTTATTTATTTATTACTATTTAACTTTTACTTATTTACATTATTGAATTAAATTATTGTTATTTTTTTGTTTAATTTTATTTTGGCTCATTCTTCTGAAGGAAATAAACCTCTCCGATCCGCAAATTTTTTTACAAAATTTTACCCATCCGCAGGTCAGAAACGGTTGAGCAACGCTGATCCAGTTCATTCTACAGTAGAACTAATTTATGGTTGCGATTACGAAATTTCAGTTTCGCATCCAACAGCGAAGCGAAAGTATTCCCATTAAATGCCTCTCACTCCTTCGACGCCACTAGATGGCGCTACTCCGACCACCCTCCCTCGCTCACCTTTTTTTTCGGCGTCTCTCACAGAAGTTTCTCCTTTCCATTGTTGTTTTAGTGTCCAGTGTAAGGGGCAGCGCGCGGGCCCATTCGAACTTCAGAGAAGATCCTTTCTTGTCCAGTGAACTTGGTCCCTGACCAGCGTAGCGTCATTGCTGGCCCTGAAACGACAGTGAAAAAATGACTGTCCGGCTGTGAACTTGGTGATCCAAACCATGAAATATGATGTAGACTTCAAACAACGCGCTTTCTCCAGCAACACGTGTGTCGGTTGTTTGTTTGATCGGTGTATCTTGTTATTTGTTCAGTGCCCTCGAAGGCCGATTTTGAAGGCGAAGAAATGATTCAAGTTCTGTCCAAGATCCTTGGTCGAAAGAAGTAGGTTCTCTATTATGCTTGATGTTACTTTTTACCGGTCGCGTTTTTCATGCTTCTTTCGCGTTATAAACAAGTCTCTTAAAAAATTCATGGTTCATAAGGAAGTGATTCAGTCATTCACTCATGCAATATATTTTTCATATTATTAATTAAGGTGATCGTAAATAGTAATGATAACTAGTTTAAACTGAAATAATGATTAAGATGATTAATCATTAGCTTAAACAATGAGGTTTGTAAACATAGAAGTAAATTGTGAACTTGACAGCTTTAATTAAAAGATGTCCTTATGATAATATGCTTTTAATGCCTAATTTTCTACATGTTGATTACAGTTGAAAGTGCCAACAATAGAATGTGTTTATCTTAAAAATCTGTGCGTAAAAGGTACTCTTGATGTTGAGTAGCCATATTACGCTTTGATTAATAAAAAAAGAATTTATGAAATTCCTCGCCCACAAAATATTATTTTCATTCTATTATTTGAGATGACTTTATTAACTAAAATAACTAGTTTAAAATATGAGGCTAGTAGATAAATAAATAATCAATTTGACCGCTTTAGCTGTGAGTTTTACTTGGCTGTTTTTTTTTTTTTTTTGCTCTTAATGAGAATAATTTGATTAAAAGTGAAACTATACTGATTACAAGTAAAAGTGTCAGCTATAAAATGTATTTTTTTTCCTCTTAAAATAGTCTATTAGAGAACAATAATGACTTTAAAAAAATGTTTATGAGGTGCCACATTTCTTCTTGAATAATATGAAAGTAGTTAAGTAATTCCCCCATATAATATTGCTTTCATATTATTAGGTATAATTGAACAATAAAAATGATAGGCTTACCGAATGAGGTCGGCAATCATAAAAAAAATTTGAGCTTAATAGCTTTTACTGAAATATTGGCTTAGTTAATTATTTAATATCAGTGGAAAAAAATAGTTCTTCAGATTGATTACAATTAAGTGTTAATGATAAAACATGCATTTTTTATTCTTAAATATTAATTCATAAGAGACTATTAACTACATTATATAAGAATGTTGTGAAAAACCACTACTTAGTTTTCTTTCTAGTTTTTCTTCATTACAGTTTGAAAAAAAAGTGCGTTCAAGATTAAATATGAGTATTAATATATATGTATAAATTCAATTGCATGATTTTAAATGTACAATCCAGTTTCTTTCTTAAAAAAAAGGATATGAGTAATTTAAAAGATGATTTTTATTTCAGTTGTGTTTGGGTAATCCAAACACTATTGATATACGCTAATGCTAATAATTTAAAACGTTAATGCTAATAACTGAGTAAAAAAATTTTAATGTAAGTTTTGGCACTTTCTTGTTCTGTTATTTTTCTGAGTGAAAAGAAAAAAAAAATCGAAGATGTAGAAAGCTTTAGTGGACTGAAAAACAAAAACAAAATCTCGATTAAAGGAAAATTAAGCAATATCTTTGCAATAAATGTCATTTACTGCCCGGTGATTGCCTAAGAGATTTTTTTTTCTTCAGCACGTTACTAGAAGCTAAAAAACCAAAAAGTTATCGTATGTTGAAGTGATGCGATATAATTTTAAATCTATCCTCCCGATCATTACGTTTGAGCTATTGTAGCTGACATTCAAAAGGTAAACATATCTTCAAACTACAAGTTGTAGTTGACAGTTTAAAAGTAAATATACAAGTTTCTCACGATTTGATTTAGTTTTCCCCTGTAAACAAAGCCTAGACCGCAAACACCTGTCACTCAACACAGGATTGGCTGATAACCTCCCTCTCCCCCTCCGCCGCGCCAACCCCACAAGTGGTTGGAAGCCAGTGCTTCGGCGTCAAAACTTGATTCGCATGAGAAAACTTCTACAAACAAAGGGAAAAAGCGTTTATCGATGATCGATGTTTTTGATATGTTCGGAACTATTCCGAAACATGATGTTTAAATGAAGTGCTTCGTTGATAATTTTCATTTAAATTTATTTTTCGGTAAGAGTTCGTATTTATCTAACGTTGTAGAAAAAAGTAACTATCAAGTTTTTGACTGATTTTTCAAATCAAATAAAATTGTTTACAACAATTTTTGTCAGACCCCTCATTTTGTAGGGTCAAAACATGATTCGCATGAGAAAACTTTCACAAACAAAGGAAAGAAGCGTTTATCAATGATCGATGTTTTTGATATGTTTGAAACTATTCTAAAACATAATGTTTAAACGAATAATTTTCATTTCATTTTATTTTCCTGCTAAGGTTCGTACTTATCTAACCTTGTAAAAAAACCTCAAGTAACTCAAGTTTTTTGCGTGTGGCCTTCAAATAAAATAAAATTATTTAGGGCACTTTTGTCAGACCCCTAATTTTGTGGGGTCAGAATTGATTCGCATAAGAAAACTTTCACAAAAAAAAGAAAAAAGCGTTTTATCAATGATCTAGTAATCGATGTTTGTGATAGGTTCGGAACTATGCTGTCTAAACAAAACATTGTTATATTTTTCGTTTAATTTTATTTTTCCGTATATTAACAAACGTTGTAAAAAACATCAAGTAATTATCAAGTTTTTGACTGATCTCCGGCTCAATTAAAATTGTTTGCAACACTTTTTGTCAGGCTCCTCATTTTGTAGGGTCAGGTTAGAAGGGGGCAATGCCTCCTTTCCGTGGTTTTCAGAAATTAATGTATTTGTATAGATATTAATGCTGAAAAACCAATTAGAAACAGACGGATGATTCTCAAAATGGGTGAGACTTTTCGCCCTTAAACAACCAAAATTATATGTTAGGCTTTCCAGAAATGTTTGAATTCTAGATACGTTTGATATGTTAATATTCTTTATTTGAACCGAAAAAGTAATCGATTAATCATAGAAAGTGTTTTATTTTTCTTGAATACATTAATTTTAACCCATTAATGCCTAGCGTCCCTTTTTAGGGACGGTTCAGAAGGGTCCGAATTTCTCCAAAATGAACATTTCAACCAAACAAAAGTGTTCAATTAGTACCTTGGTATTGTTTCAATTCGTTATTAACAGATTGCAACACATAACCATTGTAAAGTGCGTTCTGTAGCAGTTTTAATATGATCTTTATCAAAAATTACATCGTTCACAATCTCAAGAAAAAAAGCTAAGTTTTCAAAGTTATTCCCAGTTTATGTTAATTGCTGATTTTATTTCTTCTTATAAAATGACTTTATAAATATTATATCGTAGACAGAAAAAAAAAAAATTAGCAAGGAAAGTAGGTACGCTCTGGGGTCCATCGTAACTTTTAAAGGACGATTTTTCTTTCCTAAATAAAAAAATTATTTTTTACATAATATTTTTTAAATTATTTTTCCTGTCCATTAAACACTGTTTGTAACCAGTATACAAAATATCTTTGGAAAAAAAATGTCAGGCATTAATTAGTTAATATCGATCCTTCTACTAAAATGTAGATGAATAATTATACTGTAAATCCTTTCTTGTAGTTTATTCAGAGCGTTTAGTGAATTTTAACAAAAAAAAAAAAGTTAAAATTTTTTTTTTTTGTTTGACTAAATTAAAATTACCGCAGTCAAGGGAAAAATCTACAATTTTATTTTTTCAATGCTCTGCAGCGGTTCCCAAACTTTTTAGCCTCGGAATTCTTAGTGGTTCACATTTACTTCAAAGAACCCCATTCTTATTAATTACTACACGACAAAGTGTTAACGATCAGGAAGTCAAATGCTAATCATTCGCCATAATAATTGCTTTCTTCTACATAGAAGAAACTTGGGAAGGAAATTTGAGCTAGGGTTCCGTATAGTTTAGTAAAATATATAATTTTGCATTAATTTCACTCTAAATAGTTTCAGAACTTTTAATTCATGCAAAGATAATTAATAAAGCGTAAATTAATGCAAATAAAATTAATAAATTGTAATATTTTAGAAGTTGTTCCCTAATGTCTAAAACATTGGGTAATCATCAGAAAATAAAGCATCTATGTGGGGGTAAAAATGTGTACGTTTGTAATATTAAAAAAAGAAAAAAATACTGCTAAAGAAATAAAAATCTTAAGAACAAAAAAAAAGAACTTTTTTATTTTAAAGCAGACTGAATGAAAATAACGGGAGTATTTATAGTATATAAGGATATAAAAAGCAAATGAAATTAGCCACAAACCATGACAAAGAGTACGGAATCTAAAACGCGTTTCTTCAAATATCTCAAAAACTCATTGCTGTAGATACTGCCATTCTTTGGGTACCTGGAATATCTTTTACGTTTTTTCTGTTTACGTTTAGAAGTTTTGTATCTTTCACTTTTCATGTTTGTCTTGCATAACTTCGAGTCAATATCTCTCAACTTGATTAAAAAAAAAGAATTAATTAAAGGCGAAAGATCTTTTATATTATGACTAAAAAAAATAGTTAATGATTGAACTTTCGTTAGCTTTTTTCTCTTTTTTTTCAAGTGTAACCTTCTTTTAGTTTATATAAATACAATAAACACCATTTCTTTTTTTTTTTTCACGAAGATATAGGCTCAGCAGACAAAATTTTTGATGAATTAATTTAAAAGTATCCTCCCTTACGTTCAAAAGTAAAGATCCAACATGTAAAGAAGACCATTACAAAACCTTTAGGTGTATGATATATTTATAAAGTCGCGTTAATTTTTTCTTCAAGCTGCATAAAGATAAAAAAGTTAAGGTATATGACTTATGTATCAGGTTAATTTACAATATGAGATTTTTCTTTTAGTCCTCTAATTTAACTTTGGAGAAAAACTTAACTTCTTTAAACCTTACGCATGTGACTCAAAAAAGTGACTTCAGTATTTTTCAGGGTTGAAAACTTATACGTCTCTATTATAAATTTAAGACATCAAGTTATAATGGAGCATCTGTTTAAATAGTACTTGTTAGTTTTTTCGAGAAAAATGGTAAAAAAAAATATATCTTTTAAATTTATCTCACTAACAATGCGTCCTTTAGCCGCTGTCCGTGCTCTGTCAAAATGGCTAAAATATGACATGAAATTTTTTTTAAACTTAAGATTGATACTATAATTGAAAAGTGCGGGTTTTTTTTAAATCAAAAAATAAGATTTGTTTTTACTTTTTGTGAAAAATATATTTCATCGGGACAGGACCACTTTTCTTGGGATTTCCCTTTACAAGTTGTATTATATGATGAAAATGACTATGAGACAAGATAGAATACTGAAATAGCGAAATAGGAGAACTAGGAGTAGTTTACAATGCTTTTTTTTTTTATGAAAGGGCTTGAAATAGTTGGATCGCAGAAGGAAGTCAAAAATCAGACATTTGATAAATATTTTGAATTAATCAATTTGAAATCTTAATGACTAAAAGGAAAAATATGTAGAATTTTTTCAAAGACTAAGTGAAAAAATCTTGATCCTTAGGGGGGAGGGTGAAACTGTAAATTATGAAAAATTTTAATATTTAGGCAAAACTTTAAAAAAATCTGTTTAGATGATTTCTAACGAATGAAAGACTGATTGCAATGAGACAGAAAAGATCTTAACTAAGCAAAAATTTTTAAATATAAAACAAATCGTAAGAGTAATGTAAATTCTAATGACTGGGAGTTGATAATTCTAGTATGTGGGCTAACTACTTCAAAAGTCTCAACTTATACCTAAAGTTGTTTGCATTTTATAAGTTAGAAAATAATACTCAAAATGCTTTTGTTATGAATCACGTATGTAACAATGAACACGTATGTAGAATGCATTAAAATTAATTTCAGTTAAAACTAATCGAGATCAAGCCACATATACTGAAAAAAATGAACTTTTTAAAAATAATTCTCTGTTTTTTAAATGATCCTTAAGATGAAAGTAAAAAAGGAGAAAAACGTAATAATTAAATAGCAAGCCCTAATTTAGAAGAATTACATTATTCATGTGAACAATAAAATATTTAGTTTTGAGTTTCACTGAGATAAAAACGAATGACGTCGAAATTTAGATGATCAAAATCAACTTTCAGATGTTCAAGAATATATGTTGAAAAATTTTCAAAGTGCTAGTTTCACGCAATCATTTATCCTCAGATTCAATGAAAATGTTTTTTTTTTTTTTTTTGGTCTCAAAGTATACAATGCACATACATGTGAAAAATATATTAATGATGTTCTGCTATATTTCGTTGTTTTTTCACATGCTATATTTCATACTTTCACGCAATCAATTCTAGTTACTAGCTTTTTTTATATGTTCACGCAATCCATTATGGTTACTAACTTTCACGAGATAAATAAAGAGGGACATTTACGAAAAACCTTTCCTTTTTTTTTTCTTCCAAAAAAAAAAATGACAATGGAGCTGTGGAAATATGCGGGGAATTCTTTAAGTGTTGGCGAGTATTTTTATCGTTGCAATTCTTTTTGCCGAATCTTTTTTATATTCTTTTACTGGACGTTGATGTCATGTTTCTTTCACAGCTTTTGGATGTTTTTTTTTTCTAAAATCTGTTGCCGTCATTTTTATCTGAAAGGAATAATGCGTCTCTTGGAATTGTTTCTGGGAACTTCTGATATGCGGAGGGTAACAAAGAAACTTATACCACATTTTCCAAATTATACCATGTTTTTCAGTAATAATTTCAATAATTACCCCCCGACGTAAAGAGGAAGGTGGGGGGTATAAGTTTGACGTGTCTGTGTATCTGGTCTGTAGCACACTAGGGCCTAAACGAATGGACCGATTTTGAAAGAAAAGTTTTTTTGTTTCAAAGGAGAGTGGATCGAGAGTGTTTTTAGCTAGGAATTGTCTTATCATGACATTAATTAACATTAATTTACGAAGATGTTTATTAAAAACCTTTAAAATACTTTTTGCGATTTTTAAAGTGAAACCATACTGAAAATTTAAAACAATAGTACCAAAAAAATAAGATTTTTCTGCGTCTGACGAAATGTGTTTCCAACTTTCATGTTATATAGAACTCGAATTATAACGTTTTTTAGCGAATACTACCATACTAAAAATTTAAAACAATAGTACCAAAAGAAAGAAAAATTTTCTGCGTCTGACGAAATGTGTTTGGAACTTCCATGTTATATAGAGCTCGAATTATAACGTTTATTATCGAATGCGGCTAACCTTCATTCGTGCGATTGGAAAGCGATGTCATTGTTGGCCGACAAGGACAGAAAACTCGATGATTATCTATTCATCTGTTCGCCAGTTTCTATTTATTAACAATTAAAGCACCTTAACTGATTTTCGTACAAGGATTTTAAAAGGATTTTCAATTTTCTTTCTTTATTCCGCTTCTGCGATTTGCAAAGTTTTACTAGTAAGGAATATTTTTCATTTTCCATGTTTACCCCTCTGCCGTACTAAGCACAAAAGTCGAATCTGCACATTTAACAAAATTGAGTTATCGCCACCAGGTGACGTATTTTAGCTAAATAAAAAGTTTTATGGTCATTTGAGAACGGGCAATATTAAAAAAAAAAAAAAAAATTGAAAAGTATCATCTGGATCAAATACATGGTGGAGCCAAACTTTAAAGAGTAATATCTCAGTTTGAGCGCGACTGCAGATACCACTTTTGCACTTAGCACGGCAGCCCTGTCCTCACGAAAACAATTAAATATATTTAAATTTGAATGCTTTTTGAGCAGTGAAGTTCGTTTCAATACGAGGTCGGCAATTAGGGTCGGGGTTTTTTTTTTTTTTTTTTACAATTTTTAATTTAATCTTAGTTCATGTTTTTAATATGTATTCATAGTCAATAAAATGTCGACGAAACCAGGTAATAATCCAAGGATTTCATTGTAACAGCGTTTTCGCTAATCCAAAAGACGTTTGCTCTTGTAAAATATCAAAAAGCAATGCTCTTATAGTTTTAAGGAAAGTGAGGCCATTTCTAGGACTCATTGTCAGTTTTCATTTTTTGACGTCAGTTCAAGGTTTCTGGTGAAAGTAAATTAGGTCATCTCAACTCCATCTGGTACATTTTAGATCCTAGTATCCTGTTTCTCTAAAGGTAGTAATCTAAACTTCCATTGTGCACTGACCTCTTCATATTTCGGAAGTCACATTGTTATTGTTTTAAATGCGATGCAAATTTTTCGGTGAAATTTTGCTTTTTTACTCTCAGTTTCTCTGTTAAAAACCCAAAAATCCCATTTAATTCTCCTCAAAAGTTACAAGGGAGGGGCGATGGGGGCGACCGCCCCTCCCTTGAGGGACTCTTCTCCAACAGTTTTTAGACTTTGAAGTTCAAAAGATGGCAATTTTAGAAGGTCTTCGATGATACTATGAGAAGTGGTTGGGATTCGGGGCTCTGATATGGATTTTTTTCGAAATTGAAGACCGAAACATTTGTAATAAACGTGTGTTAATATATGGTAAATAAATGTTCAAGTAGAAAAAATAAAACAATCGCCCCTCCCTTGAAACATTTCTGGATCCGCTCTTGAAAGTTATTTTGAAAACATTTTCAATTTGAGTTAGATATCTTCAGTTTTAAATTTGTATTGGTAATGACTGTAGAAAAAAAGATAAGGCTGACTTCTTCCCTTCCTTTTGAGTTACTTTATGACCCGTTTTTCTGTAAATCACGAAACAAAAATCCACTGTAAAGAAAGCTTACTCTTTCAGTAAAATGTCTCTTAAGCGAAAATAAAACTACAATGAATGCATAAATGTAATTAAATCTAAAAGATAGTGAATAATTGAAAGTGGCTTTTAGTAAGGCAAATGTGCGTATCAGTCTGTCTTGCTGTTGGTCTCCTGAACTTTATAATTTTTATAACTTTTAAAGGATTTAGTCGCTTCGAATAAATTTTCCCTTGTTCGATATTTATCAGATTACCTTACATCTGTGTTGTCCTTTTTGTTTAAGCATTTGTAAAAGTTAGCATTAGGATGAGGAAACTTTTGATAAAAACTGCTGGTTCTGTATCTTGTACATTTTTCGAATAAATTTTTCCACGAAGAATTTTACTGCAAGTACGTGTATCAGTGGATTTTTTGATATGACCATTTATGGGTTATTTTTTAACAGCTCGAAAATGCTTAGTATTATTGTCTACATGTGGTATTCACAAAGATTTTTACCTAAAAACTCAGTAAAAGAAGATAAAAAAAAACATGTTTTGAATACCTAAATTATTTTGTTTGTTTTGAATCGTAAAAAAAGTTAATACCAAAAATAAAAAGGACCCAGCACACTTATTGTTGCTGGAAGAATGTTAAATTTAAATTATGAAAGTCTAGATACATAAAGTGTTTTAAATTTCAGTATAAAAGACAGAGGTCACAAACATTTTTTTTCGAGAACTGAAGTAACAAAATTCATTCACACTTGATTTGCAATAACATTGACACTTATGCACTAATGAACTAATTCAAAAGTTCATTTACTAAGTAATGTTAGTTTTTGATGTAATTGTTTAATTTTGTTTGTTTTTGTATTAATATTTTTTATAGAAACTGAAAAAAAAAAAAGATTGTTTGAGCATTATAAGTTTTCTTAAAGAATCTTGACAAAATCACTAAAATGTGATCGTAGCAAATCGAAAGAATGAGTTTAATATCGTTTTATAATAAATGCTAGTTTTAGTTCATTAATGATCCACAAATAAAGGGCACATGAAATTATTCTCATTCAGTTTTTAATGAATTTTGTTAATGATACATTTATTTTTGTCGTTTTTGAAAATTATTTGCGTTATATAAAGTTGTGTAATGTTCCATTCTAATATAGTTTTTCTAAATTTCTATCCTTACTAAAATAAGAATTCCTTTTTTTTCACCGAAATGAAAATTTAGCAGGAACTAACTCTTAAATTAATTTTCTCAAGGTTCTTTATCTTCGTTTGGGATTTCTCAAAAGGTGTTGTTCGTACAATTGATTACAGGACGAAAATTAATTCCATATGGAAACGAAATTCATTTTTAAAGGATCGGTTATCTTGAAAGCAATTTCAGAAATTAGGTTAAATTTCTCACGTAAGTGATTCAGCTCATTAATTAATTTCTAATTTTAAAAAACATCTATCAGATAATTACGTCCTTGTTCTAAACGAAGGAATAAAAATTAATTTGATGGAATTCGCCTTAAATTCAATTCGTACAGAAATTCATTATCAGTTAACTTAGGTTTACATTTATGATGGCTTGACTAATAAAACTAATTCCACAGAAATATAAAATTTAAAAGGTATGCCAAAAGAAAGTATTTTTTGAAAAGAAAAATAGAAAATAAGAACTGGTGGATAAATTAACAACCGAGCATGAGAAAATGTACCTCTTGTATTTCCACAAATATATATCAGTCGAAAATGCAATTACATTAATTCAATCTTCATACGCGTAACAAGTTATATTCATTCATATTTTATCGCTCACAAAAATGTTTGCATAAAAATAGTAATGGCGGTTCTTTCTACCTTTCTTCCTATTTTGTTTAGACATTTCATATCCTTGAAATAACGTTTCAAAAGTTGGATAAATAATACGTGTGAATACTTCTTTAAAGTAAATATTATTACATTTTCCCCCTTCAAGCTTTAAGCTTTTTTGACTAAGATTGCATTTTCTAGTTACAGTTAATTTATTCATAACGGAGCATAAACAACCAGTTTAAATGTGATTCTAAGTTTTAGGGATAGTTAAAACTTTTATCAATGTTGTAAAATAATAGTCAACATTATGACTTTGTATACGTAAGCGAGAACTTTTTTGTTATGAAAACGCAAGGATTTTTTTTACACTTAAAACAACAAACATTTGAGCTTAGTAATAGAAAATCTTGTTTTGCACAAGTTTGCAGCCTTTGAATAGTAGATATTTTAAAAAACCTTATCGTGCTACCTTTTGACGAAAGAAAAATCCATCGTCCAAAATTTTTTTTTTTTTTTTTTTTTGTCAAAAAATAAATGAATGAATAAATAAAATAAATAAATAAATAAAAAATAAATATTTTTTTTTCCTGTTTTTTATTACACATTACTTTTGCATCCGAAAGCTAAGATACAGTGGCGCGGTTGTATAAATCATTGCGCTAGAAACACGTAAGTCGTAGGTTCCTACGATGATTGTTTTTTTTTTTTCACTTTTTAATTTTTATCCAAATTACCAAGAATATATAATCTAAACTCATTATAGGATTTTAAATAGGACCAAAATTGTACTGTTGCATTAAAACTGGAAAATAAAATGTTTATTTTAGCCTGAATAATATTTCTTAAAAGTGCTTTTTTTTCCTTAATACTTAATAAAACTACGAAAGTTCATTTTCTTTCAAATCTTCAAAAAATAACAATTCCCTTTGTACCTGTTTTTCGAAAAATTAGTTCAAAAAAATCGAATTTTTAAATTACTGTTGTTAAGCGCGAAAGCTTCGTGCGAATCAGCTAGTAACGTCATATTCTTTAAAGCTTTACAGAAACTGACAATCTTGTTTCAGTGTTAGAATTATGTAATTATTTTAAAGACTGAGTTGGCATTACATTTTTGAACATTAACTCTACATTTTTGAATCTTCAGGAGAGTTCTGTACATTTATAAAGCTTCGTTGACCTTGAATAGCTTGTATCTTCAGCATTTAAAATGAACCATTTCTGATTGCACTAAGGAATCAAGCGTAGAGCAGGCATCTCGCTCCCCACTGTGTATAATTGACTTTGCTTACGTTTACCGCTGACGTTGGTAAAAAAAAAATCCTTCTGTAACTCCTGCAGGGTTTGAGCCCCCCCCCCCTCTCCACGAGAACAAAGTAACTCCCGGATTTTAGTCTTTTTTTCTTAGATTTGTTTCTTTAAGACGTTTATGAAGCATGCGATCATGTTTAGACCATGAATTGCAAATTATACGAATTTACGCGAAAAGAAATAAGAAAAAGAGTTTTTTTTTTCTTTTTCGCGGTCTATTTTGAGTGCAGTCTTTGCCAGTCTTGTTTCGGCTGCGAATTAATGAAGTCTCAAACACTGGAAACATTTTTCTCATTTGAGGAAATGATTTAATTTAAAAAACTATATTTAAACATACTTTTCAGAACTGAGAAGTGTCATCATAATGTACAGTGAAATTGTATCAACGACCGCTTTATGTTGAAAAAATGTATAAAAATATACTTTTCAGAACTCAGTAGCTTCATTAGAATTTGTTGCTAATTGTACAAACGACTGCTTTATGTTGAAAAGTTTTGTAGAGCTCTGGTATCTCTTTGTATTCGCAAACCATTTTTAGAACACCCAGAAAGTCGGAAATCTTCTGAACTACGTTTGAGCTACCTGTAGTGCCCCTCTAATAAGTTGACCTTTGACATTGACACTCTTTCCCTTTTTTTGGGTAATAGGAATGGGTAATTTCCGTGGATTTGGAGTACTTTTGCAAAACGACTGCTAGAGTAACAGAACACAATTCTTTGCCAATCACCTTTTCATATTACCGGAAGGGAGGGAAATATTGTCAATGTCACAGCTTAACTTTCAGACCCAATAAAATGAATTGCGAATCCAAATGTGAGGAAACAATATGTGAGACAGAAGTTTTAAAATTTGAAAAAAAAAGGGGAGGGGGGACTTTCAACGGGATTCAACGAAAATAAAATTAAACAAGCACCCGAAAAGCAGAAATTTCCAACCAATAAATTGAATTAAAGGACTTAGGAATCCAAACGTAAGGAGCCCAGGTGTGGGGCAGAATGTTAAAAACTTTAAAAAATTTAGTAATTGAAAAAAGTTGATTTTAAACGGGATTAAACGAAAACAAAATTAAACTAACACCCGAAAAGCAGACATTTCAGACCAATAAACTGAATTAAAGGACTTGCGAATCCAAACGTAAGGAGCCCAGGTGTGAGACTTAGCTCCTCATTTCTTAATGCGAATGCATTAAGGAGAAGGGGATGTTCTCAGGATCCAGTACTAGCAAGC
The DNA here is from genome assembly GCA_038373865.1 of Uloborus plumipes. Taxonomy (NCBI): domain Eukaryota; kingdom Metazoa; phylum Arthropoda; class Arachnida; order Araneae; family Uloboridae; genus Uloborus; species Uloborus plumipes. The sequence goes on from JAXGGA010001417.1 coordinate 151,127, forward strand.
ATAAGAGAGGCGAAATCATGCGTGGTTTCTTTGATTCGCACTCCCAAGCAAATGCAATTACTAGAGTTCCCACTATAATAACGAAGCGAGGAGCGAACTCAATGAAACTAAGGCATCTAAATGATAGCATTTCGATGATGTTCAACAACTACTTCTGCAGATTCTCTGCGTTATTTGCCACATCAAGGATATATTGCTGGGGGAGAATTTTGGTTTGAAGTCTTTTGGTTACAGTTGCATGGGTTGCACATTTTGTGCTACATGAAAAACTACCCTGCTTGTTTTGAAGTGTGATTTAGAAATCTGCTAAAGGCAATTTAAGCGAAAAAAATGCTCTAATTATGAAAAGCCTGACATGTAGCATTTGCGAAGTCATGCAAGAGTTGTCTTTGACATTTTTCGAGCAGTCGTTAGGGTAACTTTGGTCCATAACATATTGTCTCTATTTTTGCTGCCCCGCAAATACTTCAAAAGCATTATTAAAAACTATTGGCATAAAACTGAAGACAAACTCCTAGAGAATAATTTTCACACGCACAACGAAGAAAAATCATTCGTAGTGATGTCATAAATTGGATAATATGAAAGGACAGACCTGAAGTCTGCAACACCCTCCTCCGTTTTTTTTTTTTTTTTTTCGCATGTTATAAATTTGCCCTATCATCTTAACTCTACCTCAGAACCATGTAAATCCAAAATTGGCGATTTTCACTTTATTGCTTCATTGTATGTAGAATATCATTCCGCATCGACCCATGAGTACGTTATTCTATAAAACAAATTCCTTCACAATTATTTAGCAGCATTAAAAGAGCACGAATCCCATCTTTTGTTTGTATTCGGCAATCGTTTTCGCCCTCTGTTGAAAAGTTGCGAAAATGGACTTAGGTTAGTCAGGTTCTGAAGTACAGAACTAATGATTCATGCTAAAATTATGAATTTAAGAAGTAGCATAACTTTAAACGTGAGTACATAAGTATGTACCCCCATTTTTCTTTTCTTTTCTATTCTTATTTGAAGATATGAAACCCTATTATTACTCTAAGTCCAGCTGCGTGCATGTGAGTTAATACCTCATAGATAGCCCTACTGCTCTTGTGTTCCAGCAAAGATTAACGTAATTGCATTCCTTAGTGATGCAGAGCGTCCTTGCTTTGTATTAGTCTAAAAGCAATTTTAACCTTGAAGTTCATTTTGTAAAACAAAGGTTTTTAACACACATGTCCTCAGAAACACTTTCTATTCAACTTGTTTTTTTAACAAAAGCTTCTATTTTCTAGCCTAAAGTCACGCCTTCAAAATATTAATCACAAGATTATTTAAATTATTTTTTTTTCTACTCATCAATTGCCGTCTTGCAGTCTAATGAGATTAAGCGACACGGCTAATTAGAATTGCTGTGGTGGAGCACTCATTCACAACAAGTTCTTAGAAGAGTTTGAGTAGTAAATCCTTTTTCCTGGGCCTCCACATTGCTTCTTGTCAGTTTATCTGCGAGAAATAGAATTTTATTTCGTTTGTGGCATTTTTGGAAATGCTTAATCATTCTTGATTAATTTACGCCGCACTGGCGCGGAGGAAAAAAAACAGTTAACAAATGTCATACGTGTTGATGCTCATCTTTCATCATGTTATCTTGAGGAAGCCTGCCACCTTTAAATTTCTTCACGCATGCATATTAATTAAGGTTTTAATCTTTGTCTGACTTTAAAAAAAAATAGATAAGATATTTTTAAACTCAAAAACGATCCGTTGAGAAAAACAACTTAATTACATAGGAGCTGTCCGATAATGATGTCACTCTTCACCTTGCCCCTTAATGTCACGCTATATTTCGGACACGTATTTGTTGTAAAAAAAAAAGTGTGGTATTGTGACACCCCCTCTCCCTGTCACAAACTGCAAACTTCACGACCTAAAATTCTGACATTTTTTGCAAATCGCTTACATAACGATTCTTAAACTAATATTGAATCATTCTTTATTAAGTTATGCTGTGCGTTGTCATGAAGCAGAAAACAATATGATTCTTAGTAACTGTCTTCCGTGCTGCTGTTTCACAATATCCTTTAAAAAAGGGTTGTCCTTAAAAGCGCAGTACATACTAATACTAAGCATTCGAGAAATATACTTCAAACTTCAGAATGGTCATCTTCGTTTATCTTAATTTCAAATTCCAAACATGCCCATATTCTGTTTGGGTACCACTGCAAAATCAGTGGTTTAATATAGTTGCATTATTCCTTCATCTTAGCCATATAGTTGAAACTAGTGGGTGATTCAGAAATAATAACTGTTTCATACGGCTATCTATTTGGGGAAAATGAACCTACTGCTTCCTAATAGATCTTGAATGAAAGAGATAACTTTAAAGTTTTAATTCACTATCGCTAGATGCCTCTGCGTGTTAGAGTATATAACCCACTTGATATTCAGTTGTCAAAGGGACTATTAAAGGAGAGGGGACTTTATGTGATTTGCCTCTAGGTCATCAGACCTAACCCCGCCCGATTTTTTTCCTGTGGAAATATACGAATTATACTGTGTTTGTACCCCCTTAATTCCTAATCTAGATGAACCAAAAAATCGGATAACTTCCACAGTTGTTTTTGTTACTGCGCACATGCTACAACGTATAGAACAAGCATTTGAATACAGGTGTGATCTCAGTTGGAGGTCTCCGCTGGAGAATATATTAAATTTCTTTAAAATAAGTTAAGTATACATAAAAAATTCGCTTTTATACAATTTTCACTCTTAGAAATATACACGCTTGAAACCACATCATTATTTTTTGGATCGCCCTGTATACAGAGACAAAAAAGACCCCCTAAATATGTTGAACAATGTTACAGTACAACCAAATCAACGTAAGATTATTTCTGTTTTCAACAAGCACGATAAGTCTTATAAGATTTATAGATTCGTGAGTTACTGAGCTCATTTTAATCGGTGCCATCTTAAATACCTGAGACGCTATCTTGTGTAACACGATATAGACTATGCTTTAAGATGATATTTTTTTTTTAGATGTTCCTGAATTTCTCGAAGTGACCAGATTTTTGAGCCTTCTTCGCGAGTGTGGTTAGCGCAGGTGCTCCTTCCTCCTCCGAGATATTAGTGGCTAGCTGAAAAGATAAGGTGCACGAAAAAATGTCGTGTCCTTGACGTTGATGGTCTTAAACTCTATTAGTTCTTTCAATGCGTGATTTTAAGTAGTATACCTTGCATCAAAGGAAGACATTGCTTATTAATAGATGTAGTTATT